>JASANE010018524.1:0-25127 GCA_030248225.1 Trileptium ribeirensis | reverse complement strand
CCATTTTCCCTCAATTTTTTTGTACCAAACAAAACAAGATTTGCATAACTCGCAAGCCAGGAATGGTGCTAAGAGGTTCTGACCAACCACCTTCACTGCTTTTATATTTGTGTACGATTCTGCCTTTACAACTAAATTTTTCGGAATCTCAGCAAAATTTGCCTTTGAAGACTGCAGTAACTTTTCCACATCTGCCTTGCCAATATCATAGAACACAGCCATTTTCAACAACGCGTATAGCAAAATAAAACAAACAAATGCAAACATTCCCACGAGTTTTATAATTATTTTCACACGGTTTTTTGTTACGTAGGGAGCAAATCTTGATTAGTCATTCTGCATATTTGCTATCTTTATTCGGTAGATTGTTTGAATGAATATGGCCCCGTTCTTGATTGGAAATAGTAATGTTACGAAGATTGGGAAATGCATCAGCTGTTTGTCTTTTTGTTACCATGGCGCACGTTTGGAACATGTGTGGGACCGCTTAGACAATTTGCTTTGAAAACAGTGTGTTTTACATCAGAACGTGGTTTTTGTTTTCGCCGGGGTCAATGACTTGGCAAAACGCCCCGCGAAGTTGAAAAACGACAAGGAAAAAGCCGCCGGCAGCGTATGACGCGACGATTACCTCTCACTGTTAAAGCAACAAGTGCTAAAATAAAAGCCGTGTGTTTAAAACATCCAGATGTGATATTTATTCAAATATCTGTCCCCTATCCGCCGAAATACTTATTTCGCAATTGGCAGCGGCGCCGAGTGCAACCAAAAGTTCCGACCCTGTTTCAGCAATTCCAACGTGAAGGACAAGCTGCTTACAAACTTAATCAGGCGTTTGCCAATCTGAATGACGGCGAAATCAACAATTTCGTGTTTCTAGACACAACAGTTTTATTCTTCAACGATGGCAAGTTAAACAAGGATTGTTTTGGAAAAGATAGATATCATTTGTCGCAACGCGGGTCGCTTATTGTTGGAGAGGCTATCAACGAAATAAATGAATCTATTGGTGGACTTTATCATAACGCTGCGACAATGGATGCCGATACCGAAGAACACAATTAAAGCCGACCTTCAACCGTAGCCAGAGATATATAACTGTATCTGGCAAACAAAACGCAACGCCTGGCAAGCAGCAGAGCTAGAGAGTATACGTATCTAGCCCCCAGTACCCTTCCAATTCAAGCTAGAGAGTGGTGGTATCTAGCCGGGTACTGGGGCCCGCGGCTGTTCTGTGCTCAGCTACCGGGCGCGGCCTCTACGGCGATGAGGCTTGAGTGGGCTTGACGGATCATGTAAATCATTTCCATAATACATATGTTAAAGAAAGGGCGCAATTTTGGATCAAGTGTTGTTCCCTTTGAACGAGCAAGTTCCTTACCCTAGCATAAGCATGAGATTTCACGTAATTGACAGCGATTCCAACAACGCCGGGAATGCTTTACGTGATCCTGCTTGCCCACCGTGGACCATAGCACAGCCTTCATTTTGTATTAAAAATAACATATCCACGTTTATTTAGTATTCAGATTGATCATTGTTAAATATTGTCCGTAAGCTCACCGTGGGGATTCCATGGGGATAATTCAAGAGTTTTCGTGGGGATGGGGATCCCCATGGGGATCCCCATGTAAATTTCGTGGGGATGGGGTGGGGATGGGGACGGAAAATCTATCCCCATGCGCAGACTGATTTTCACACATTTTGGTGATCGGCGATTTTAATTTCAATGAGATTAATTGGCAATCCTATTGTTGGCCAAGTAAATGTGATGCATTCATGGATACAGTACACAACCTCAGCTTATCTCAATGTGTTCATGATCCCACTCGCGGTTGCAGCATACTTGACTTGGTTTTGTCAAGCGACGCTGATATGGTGCAAAATGTCGTTGTGGCCGCAGGATTGTCAACTAGTGACCACTGCTCAGTACATTTTCAATGCTTCTGCTACACGCATCGTATGGTTTCGAAGTCTCGGCGACGTAATTGGCGGCGAGCAAAATGGAATCACATAAATGACTCCATTGCTGCTGATTTAACATCACTATCAATTGTTGATTCAATTGATGAGATGTGGAACAAGATTTTGTTGGCGTGCAATAATGCTATTGACATACACGTCCCTTTTTTACCACTGTCTTGTAAACGAGCTAAACCAAAATGGGCAGATAATAGGGCATATAAAGCAATTTTGTCCCAACAGAACGCGCATCGACAGCTACTACGCAGGAGAACGGGCAGGGCTGAACGAAATTACAAAGAAAAATGCAAGTTGGCTGCTGCTAATGTAACACGCTCAAGAACTAAGTTTGAATTACTGATTGCTTCAAATATTAAATCTGACCCGAAATCTTTTTGGACTTACGTAAATGAAAACCGAAAAGTGCAACATCAAATTTCCACTCTTAAACGTGCCAACAACACTCTAGCTGTTGATGATGCCGAAATAGCTGCCGAATTCAACAAGTTTTTTGCGTCAGTTTTTACAACTGAAAATTTTGTCAAGTTTCCTTACATTGGGGAACGATGTGCTGCTATTCTTGACACTGTCGATTTTCGGGTGGACGATGTATCTGATGAAATTCGTAATCTAAAGCATGGACCGTCTGCTGGTGCCGATAGGATCACTAACAGTTTTATCATAAATTGTCAAACATCGCTCGTTAGTCCGCTCACTTTGTTATTTTCCAAATCGTTACAACTTGGTTACATGCCTTCGAAATGGGGTTTCGCAGTTGTAACACCACTACACAAGTCTGGGTCAAGAAACGATCCAAATAATTACCGATCTATTTGCCTTACGTCGTCAGTTTGCAAATTAATGGAGAGAATTATAAAGCGTCGACTCATGGAGCATGCTGCTGATAACAACATTTTGCGAACAAGCCAATACGGCTTCATGACGAAGAAATCCTGCGAGCTTCAGCTGGTTTACCTAATTGACTTTGTAACTAAAGTGGTGGATCAAGGGGATTCTGTCGACGTGATTTACTTGGACTTTCGAAAGGCTTTTGATAAAGTTCCTCATCGTAGACTTTTGGCACAACTTTGGTCTTATGGCATTGATGGTAACCTATTGGCATGGCTTGAGTCTTTTATCACAGCCAGAGAACAGTGTGTCTCTATCCGGGGCGTATATTCGGATAAAATTCGTGTGACCAGCGGAGTTCCTCAGGGTAGTGTCCTTGGTCCCGTGTTATTTTTATACTACATCAACTCAATAGATTCTGCAATCTCGAGTCTGGTTCTAAAATTTGCAGGCGATACAAAGATTGTGCGACGCATTAGCCGTCATATGCCACTAGTGGACATACAGGATTTACAAAGAGACCTTGACTCGCTTAGCCGATGGAGTAACTTTTGGGACATGCAGTTCAATGTTGGCAAATTTCAATGCCTCCACTTTGGCCGTTTCAATCCGAGGCATGAGTACCGGTGCAACGGTGAGACTATTCCCAATCCTTCTCATGAAGGTGTCTCCGATGTTGGGGTAGGTCTACAAGAAGATTTAAAGAGTTCTCTGCACTGTTCTCGTGTAGTAGCGAAGGCTGAACAAATGTTGGGAATAATAAAACGAACCTTCCGCTGCCTTACTCAGCAAGCATTCTTGTCATTATACTATTCTTTGGTAAGGTCCCATGTTGAGTACGCTACATGTGCATGGAGTCCACATTTAGTGAGAGACATTCGACTTATTGAAGGAGTGCAACGACGAGCTTCTAAGATGCTTGGTGGATTTGAAAATTGGAACTATGAGGAACGTCTGGCAGAACTTAAGTTGCAGCGCCTGGAAACCCGCAGATACAGGGCTGACTTGATTATGTTATACAAAATGATTCATAATTATGTCGAGTTCCCTTTCGAAGATTTGTTTCATTTCGCTGGTGATACTGGTACTCGTGGACACTCTCTTAAACTTCGCTTTGAAAGAACTTCGTCCTTAGACTCTCGCCGCTATTCATTTGCTGTCCGTGTAGTTGGGCCTTGGAACTCACTGGATGAATTCGTCGTAACAGCGCCATCATTGGAGTCCTTCAAAGCTCGGCTACATGTCTCTGGGGCTCTGTCAACGCATTAAAGTAGCCGTTGCTGTTTGCCTTGTATTTTTGTTGCAGTACAATTAAAGAAGTATCGAAACTGTCCGTGGCAATCCATGGACTCAAGGGGCGAACACCATTAAAGATTAGCACTGGTGTTGCCCCAACCAGGTGCGTTAATGTATCATCGCTCGTGGATCTTTTCAGTTGGTGAACCCGACTTGTTTCCCTGCACGGAGTTTCTTCCCACAGCTAAAGCTCAACGAAAATTCGCTCCGTGACTCCGCAGGGGAGTTATATAAGTAGCATCTCACTACGCCAGCATATATAGCGTAGCTGAACACGCTGTGATCGGAACCTGTGGTGTAATGGTAGCGCGCTAGTCTTGCAAGCTAGAGATCTGGGTTCGAATCCCGGTTGGTCCAATGTATCATTGCTCGTGGATCTTTTCGTAAATTTAGTCTCGATTAACTCGAATAAACAAAATTCGCATCCACGCCAGAGATACAATATATGCATGTCAAAGATAAATATATACATTAGAAAAAAAGTGCCTAGGCAGGTACTATATGGCTGCCAAACTCTGACCGTTGGGTTTCTGCTGTTGACAAAGGTTTCGTAAAAATATGAAGTAAATGTTTCGAGCATTACTGGGCGTAGTATATCATAAGCTGAGTTTTTAACGAAGGCGATTCAAGAACTATTTTATCGAAAAGTTGATCTTTTCCTTGCTTTCTGTAGCAAAACTTGCCCCAAAACCGCAACTATTTCATAAATCCTACTCTTAACCTGAGTTTTCATGAAAATTAAAAACGGCCCACTGCTTATTATGGAAATTTGCAAAATGTCAAACAAACACTGACTGTGGGCAAAACTGCCTCCTCGATAAAGACTGGCTGCATTAGAGATAATGTAATGCTCACTGTAAAGTCGATGGCAGATGTTTATTCATTGTGGTTGAAGATGTAACGCTACCGCTTGGTAACTACTTGCGTCTCCCGCAGGGCCGGATTAAGGGCAGCGTGACCTTGAGGCACAGCACTCGGAGTGGCCTATCCCTTTATAGTTGACTCACTGATCTTTGGCTCTTGGACGGATTCTGATGATGTGCTAGGGGAAACAGAGATTGCCTCTTCACAGCGGCCTGCCGAAGCTGGTACTGCTTTGCTAATCGCAGAACGTTTAATACTTGATACGAATATTTTGTCCAATTTACGAGTAAATGAAAACAGATCTTTTTCCATTTGGCGCTTTTCGGCCAACTCTTTTGACCAACCAGCAGTATGGTTTTCTATCTTCAAAATTGACGAAATTCCGGTTGGGGGGGATAAGCGAAAAGACCCCACTTATTTGCAGTGAACTGCTGAGAAACACCAGAACCGAAAGATCGCATCAAGGGCTATTCGGATATAAAGAAGATCGTTGCGTTTGTAAAAGAAATACTGATGGTGTTATAACAAAACGATTATAGACGACCGCTCCCCCACTTTTGAGGAATTTCCAACGCCCCTGCTGGCAACTTTTGTCACCTCATAGTTGTATAGCAATCTTAAGCCCCAAAGCTTCGTTGACACTAAGACCAGGGCGCTACATACCTAATTAGATACACCATGTCGTTAGGTGTCATTCCCTTTTGTGTGCACACTAACGTAAATCTGTCCTGCGTTTGCCACTGTTTGGATAAATTAACACACTGTTTATGAATGCAAAAGATTTCGGCAAGTATCCAATAAAGCCAAGCATAACGTCCACATAAAATAATGCAAAAACATTACGATGAGAGTAAAAAATCTAAATAACTAGAAACGAATTTAATTTTTTAATATAACAAAATATTGTACTTTTACTGAAATTTTTGTCTATGTTAATTGAAATGCCGAATGATAATTTATTGTAAGTAATAATAACTCTAATTGCTACTTCATAACTGAAATATGTTCACGTGAAATATATTATGTTTGAACAAAAGGGTAGTCAAAAGCGCTGAAATCAGATGAAGTACGGAACACAACACACTATATAATGGTTATTCATTAAACTATACAAAATATGAAAAGGCGTACATAGATAAGCGTTTAATATCGGAATTTTGGCTATTTCTGCAATTTTTACCGGCACTGTAACTTTGTCTAGATTCGAATGATGAGATATTCATGCACATTAGAACGGAGGCAATAATTGCACATACACGAGGTTGAGGGAAATAGGGCTCCTCGTCGACGGACGAATTTTCGGCGTGCTGCGTACGGGCGTAATTTCGTCTAGACACGGAAGGATGAAATTTTCTTTTGGACGCGGACGGACGCAATTTCGTCTGGACGCGAACTGATACAATTTCGTCTGGACGTGGATGGACACAATTTCGTCTGCACGCGGAACAACGCAGACGAACTATATTTTTAGTGTGGACGCGGACGGTCGGAATTGCGTTTGGACACGGACGGGCGCAATTTCGTCGACTCGGACTGATACAATTTCGTCTGGATTTGGACTGATACAATTTCGTCTGGACTTGGACTGATACAATTTCGTCTGGACATGGATGGAGGCAGTTTCGTCTGAACGCCAACCAACGCAGACGGACTAAATGTCGTGTTTTGCCGTGACTGTAAGTGTAAAAAAGCGGCAGAATTTGGAGCGATTGTTGTGTCAACTAATTTCTATAAAATTAGTGGAATCGACTGACCTGTAGTTTAGGTCATAACTGTATGGGCTTAGAACGGTTCAGCGGTTAACTGTGGTACATTCAATCTGTTTATAAATGAATTTTTACTCTGAGAATAATAATTTATTTGTGTACGTAACAGTGTTTGACATTTATGATTGTTTAATGTAAAATTATTTGTTGCAAATGGTGGTGAATTTTCTGGACATGTTAATCATTTTCGGAGAGCAATCTCGCATTGACATGCGATTTGTATGATGTTTTCCGGCTATAGGATTTATCCTCGAAATAGTGGAATTCTGCGGTGTGTAGCAAGTCTACAGACTGTTGTTGGACTAATCTAATTGGAACCATTGTGTAAAGTAATGCTGCAGCAGCGCGGACTGTCATAATTCGTTCTTTAACTTACAATGAAACTTCACTGTGAATTTATATTACTTACGTGACTGAGCTATACCAACGTAATTACTACTGTTGCTGTCCACAAATGAGTAAAGTAATTAGCAAATTACCTTTTAGGTACAACAACAACAACAACGTAGTTTACTGCATAAAATACATTATGACGTACGTAATATATACATAAGAAAAGAATATTTTTTGTTTCATACAGCAAACCAATAAATGCATCAGAATGGCGGTGAATACCTCCACTTACGTTTGAGTTATATTTTACGTCAAATTTCAAGTATTTTGAGAAATCCATAAATTTAAGTCTCTGAAATTTACCTGGGTTATCCCTTGGAGTAGAGCATTATTTGCAACAAATTCTGGAAGTGAATTTCAGGCATTTATTACGCGAGCGGAGAAAAAAGGTTTTGATGCGTTTATTCTAGTCCTTTATTTTTTGTTTCATGCAGTAAATTAATGAAAACAACAGAAAAGGTGTGAATACCTCCATCTACGTCTGAGTTAATTGTTTCTGTCAAATTTTAAGTGCTGTGAGGAAACCTTAAGAGTCTGAAATACACCTGGGTTATTCCCTTGGAGTAGAGCATTATTTCTAACAAATTCTGGAATCGAATACGAGGCGTTTATTACGTGAGCTGAGAAAAAATGTTTTGATGGGTTTATTCTACTCTATGATTTTTTGTTTCATGCAACAAAAATGAATACATCATAAAAGCGGTGAAAACCTCCACTTACGTTTGCGTTATATGTTTCTATCAAATTTTAAGTATCTTGAGAAATCCTAGTCTTATTTTTTTGTTTCATGCAGTAAATTAATGAACACAACTGAAAAGAGGTGAATACCTACATCTACGTGTGAGTTATATGTTTCCGTCAAATTCTAAGTACTTTGAGGAATCCAGATGTTTTAAGAATCTCTGATGCACCTGGGTTATTCGGTTGGAGTAGAGCATTACTCCCTAACAAATTCTGGAAGTAAATGATAGGCGTTGATTACGCGAGCTGAGAAAAAATGTCTTAATGCGTTTATTATAGTCTGGCTTATATAAGTTAAAGACGTAACCTCTCATATTTGAGTTCAGTAGTGAAAAATTTATTCATTCAGTCAGTTTAGCTGTGCAAACATTTGAAAACCATCTGCAAGTCAAAAACGAGCCGCCATTCCTCTAGAGATTCCAGCTGTAGATGTTTCACACGAGTCAGGTATGAGCATGGCTCGAGATCTGCTTTGGCATACAGTTTGCGAGTGAAATAACGATGGACATTTTCAACGGCATCGCTGTCTGTTAGCAACATAGTGACCAAACCAAAGGAGTTTCGAAGCAGTGAATATTGTTATAATCATAGCAGTAAATAAGTTAGAATTATTATTATTTAAACTAGCGTTCGTTTCACTGTGTGATTTTTAGCACGATCTGAGCTCAGTATGGAAGTTGGGCAAACTTAATCACGTCGCTATTGCAACTCCCAATATGGAAAAATCAGCCGCGTTTTTTAAAAACACAATGGGGGCGAAAGCCGTTAGCGAAAGTGTGGTAAGTGTTTACATTTTTTAATTGACGCCTAAATACTATTCTTTGGGTGTTAAAAATACTTCCGCGTCACGTATATCAATTCTTTGAGACATAGTAACATCTTATTGATTCTCATATGAATGTAGAAGGGAGAGTGGTATATCTTGATTTCTAGATATTTCAAATCTAGCGTTTACAACTTTGTTTTGTCTTAGACAACTTACACTCATGAGTCACGAATAAGAATAAAAAAGAATACAAAACAAGACCGAACGTAACAACGTTTGTTTACACACGAACATATATATACGCAAACGAACGTTGTCATGGATGTTGCCGAATGTTTTTGTTCAACGATGTAAACGCAAAGAGACATTGTTCGATTTTGTGAACGTATTTTTGTCCAAAACAATTATTCTTCGCAGTGTTATGAAATAAATATCGGTGGTAAGGTCTAACCAAATTTGTTTCAAAATTAGTTGAACCATCAATTGTAAACCGCAACATTATGCGGCTACGACTGCTCATCATTTTGCTGCACCACCATGATGGCAATAATTTTTGAAGCTGGAGACGACAGTGAAATTCATTGTCCGTTCGTGTATAGTTTTTTGGGCACTCACTATTGGTGTTCAAATTGACAAAATGTTTCGTCCCTTGTGTAGATTATTATAATAATTTAGAGTTTAATTTGGAAACAGTGGTATTTGGTTCTCCGCTTGTCATTCGTGACGACTGAAGTGATATAAGCGGGATTATATAACGATTTAGTCCCTTCAAGCCTAAGCCCACAGTGTCGGTGTAGTTGTTGATTTTGTTTTTTTACAAAGACATCGGTAGGCCCAAAATTTGATATTTTGAAATTAGGAATCTGATTGGAAGTTGTTGACCTAACAAGAATCCATGGTCAATATAGTACGGCTGTTGCCATCACACGTTTTACGCAACGAATGCGAAGACTACATTTTATTTTGTCTCCTCGACTTCATTAACCATTTGTAACATTTATGAAGGAATTGATGAGTTATGGTTTTCAACTGAACTATAATTTGATTTAAATGTGCAAAATAAAGTTCATTTCTGTCAGCATCTGCGCCGGATGATATCGCTATATCAAAAGAATTTGGATGAAAAATATATTTTGTCAACGTTTTTACGTAGAACGATATTAATTTACACTAATTTGTCGAGCTACATACAATCCTCATTAAGCTAAAATACCAGTGCTATTAGTTTACCTTTCAGCCACAACCAGAGCATGGCGTGAGTACAGTTTTTGTCGAGCTGGGAAATGCTAAAATTGAGGTAAGGTTTCGTTATTATTTTTGTACAAATAATGCTCATTATTCACAATAAGATAATTAGATTATTCGTGTAATTCCACAGATTTCCGTAGAAATAGTATAATTATTGTTTTATGAGGTTTACATATAAAATTAAAAATATATAACAAACAAAAATATATACAAATTATTATAAATTGTATAGCTGCAATAGTTAAGTTGATGTTTCTCTTCTTTGTCGTTACGTTTGTCTACCAGATAATGAACACGCCGTGCAACAGTCCGACATTACGCAAAAGATTAAGATTCCAGACTTTCTGTCTTTGTATGTAATTAACTCCAGATCAAAATGTCGTTTCATAAAAATATATGTCTTATTTATTTTTTCTATAATTCTAATTTATGTCGCATCACAAAACCTGCAATCCTACTGCAAGTCCACGCCAAGTTTATTTCAGCGGCAAAACGGCACCATCTCTTTAAAAGTTTCACAAAAATCTGTAAACTAGGCTATTTTGAGTAAATTATAGTCTTAATGTTTCGTCAAACTATGGCACTTTGCGTATACCGTGTTGTCCGTTCTGGGGCTATATGACTACAGAAAGATGTGTTTAAGATCTTTGCTCCGTTCACCATGAAACACATAAGCCATTTCATTTTCACACAAAAAAGATGTTCATTTTTATACCGAAACTTACTTAGGCTTTCCAAGATCGTCGATGTGTTTTCGTGATTATTAAAGGAACAGCTACTGTGATTTATATTTCACCATTTCGAGTACCAAGAATGTTTTAATTATGCCAGTTTCGTCCACTAATTCACTTCCTATTTTCCTTATCAAGTTAGACTAGTAAGTCGCAACCGAGGGTGAAACGGAGCGAGCGTGGTTTCATATTTCATGTTTGTATATACTACATGACACCTATGTAACCGTGAACCAATTGAAATCCGTAAAACCTCGCCGACCCTAAACCACCGAAAACAACGGAAAACGAACGAAGTGTTGTGCTAGTCTCTAGATAACCAAATCATTTTATCCAGCTTAACGAAAAACCTATATATTATATAACATTCTTCATACACATTACACAATACATAACCGAGATACTGAAGACAGACTATATTCTGGCTATCGGATTCATTGACCCAAAGCCCATTGGATACATCTGAAAAGGTATATGAAATATTCGTAATGCAATCTAGCCATCGTGCTCAGCGTACCGAAAAGCCTATGTAAAGAATATTCTTGATGCCGTGCAAGTAATAAATAACCAAACAAATGAAAACTTACTACCTTTTGGAAATCGGGTTCGTTGATCGTAAAACCCTGGACACCCCACAAAAAGGTATAATATAGTCTAGTTGAACTCTAAATAGCAAAACCGTTGTATTCACCTTGCTTGAGAACCTAATATACCATCGTTGTAATGTGAAAACACGCAACAACATGCCGAAATTTGAAAAATCGTTATTTCTGGTAAAGGGTCGGCCGGCCATATTTGGGCCCACAAGGGCCCAGGGAGTGGTCCCACAAAAATTCGTGGTCAGCAAAGTTGCAGATCCTGATGAACTGACTCTGCATAATTTTCTGATACGAACTTGTTTTGCGAGATATAGGCTGTGAAAAACTGGCACCCGTATGGCCAAATTTGACAAAGAACCGTTAAAAACCGTTTTTTTGCCATTTTAGGCCAGAATATGGGATCGGAGCTGTTCGCGTTCAACTAAAGATCACATTCTCATCACTTTTGCTGTCAGATGAAAAATTTATATAAGCCACCAGAAGTTGAGTTATGCGTGACTGAAACAGACAAAAATTTTCACTATTTTCCCCTAGCGCCCTCAGTGGAAACTCCTCTTGCTTCGCTCGCTCCGTTTCAATTATTGTTAGCTGTATCTTATGTCCTGCCAGTTTCACCTAAATGACCTAGGACTGTGTCGGATAATCGCTATCTTTCAGTTTATTTACGATATGTGAGGTGGTTTCACATATGTAGCAAAACATTTCGTCACACTATGTAGCAAGTTCTTCAAAAATATTACACAATATTTAGTGTTCCCCACACGAAAATGCACTGCAAGTGAGCATTTCGGTGACCGAGAATGTAAGATACAGATTTATCTCCGTGCAAACGGGTTTCTCTGTACAAGAGGTCAAAATCGTACACTGTCCCTGTTTGATGTTAACTTTGTTTAGTATATTTTTGAAACCCAGCGAACGCACTTTCCGCTGAACGCTCTAATTTAAAAATCTTGAAATTTTTTTGTCTGTTTCTGTCATGCATAGCTCATGTTTGGGCTGATCGATCTCGATAAATTTTTTGCTTCTTAGTAAAAGTAATGAGGATACGTCCTATAGTTGAACACGAGCAGCTCCGACGCCATGTTCGGGATCAAAATAGAAAGAAATGGTTTTTTAATGGTTTTTTCTCAAATCTGGCCATACGGGTACCAGTATTTCACAGCCCATATCTCGCGACTCGTGATTGCATACAGCATCAGCTCATACAAATCTATTTTTGTTAACTACCTCTTTTTTTGTGCGACCACTTCCTGTGCCTCTGTGCTCCAGAAAATGGTTCGTCGACCTTTTACCAGAAATATTGATTTTTTCAAATTTCGGTATGTTATTGCAGTATTTTTCTTTACGACGAATGTCTGTTAGGTTATCAAGCACACTTAATGCGATGGTTTTGCTATCCAGAGTCAAACTTGACTATATTATACCATTGCATGGGCTTTCAAGGGTTTCACGTTCGACAAATCTGATTTACAAAATGTCTTTTCATACGGTTTGGTCACAGGCGCACCCAAGGAGGGGGCCCGGGGGCCCGGCAGCCCCTTAGCTGATCCGGAAAATATTTTATACATAGTCACAATTCTGTGTCTGACATTATCGACAAGTCGAGACGATTGTAGTTGATATAATGCAAAGAAATAGGAGAAAATATACAGTATATTAACATTGGATATTGCAATTATTGTGCACTAAAGTTAAATTAACTTATGACCCCGAAAAAGAAATTACGCGCTCAAAACGGATTAGCAAGATTTGGTAAAATTAACCCGAGGTTTATGGTCTAAGCGAATAGACCATAACATTTTTGAAACTGCTGGTATAAGGCGTGCTGCGAAAATATAGTATTCTGGGCCCCCACTTAGCGAAATCCTGGGTGCGCCCCTGGGTTTGGTTATATCTCGCGCAGAGCATCAAGAATGGTCTACTTATAAAGTTTTCTGAACGACAAGTTGGTTATATACAACACAGCACGTACATTTCATTCCTGTTGACATGCTTTTAATGGATTTAGGGTCAATGAATCCAATTTCCATAATATAGTCTGCCTTCAGTAGTTTTGTAATATATATTGCGTACATGGCACCAAAAAGGTCTATAATATATGAGTTTATCGGTACGCTGAATATGAGGTAATCGTGAGGGGCTAAAGTGTAATGCATGCCATGCCATTCTGGATATACTAAGCCTTAGCGTAAGCTTAGGTCCTTATATGGGACATACACTAAGCCTAGGTCGGGGGCTGCCACTTCGAACTTTTTGCTCTAAGATGTTCTTTTTTCTAACGATATAACGTATTGGCCCTCAGGGTTATCTGGGCCAAATTTACGTTAACAATATTTTGTATACTTGTCGCTTACTGGATGCTTACTACATAAAATCTTTACTTGTGATGATATTTTTGTTTTATTTCAGCTGCTACACCCATACGGTGAAAAGAGTCCGATCAAAGGCTTTCTCGAACGAAACAAAGTCGGCGGTGTTCATCATATTTGTATTGAGGTACGATAAGTAATTTTGTTTGGCATGTTCTTTTTCCTTCGCCAAAGTTCAGCCAATTTGTTTATTGTATAAATATTTTTTTAGTTTAAATGTAAGTTCAGTCAATCATAGTGTGATTTGCAGTCGGTGGACTGGATTCTGTTAATCTGGTAATAGCGCTACCCCACTGCTGGATTCAATTTTCGGACACTTTGTTCGCTCGGCTGTGTTTGCTGTACTGTTCACATGGATTGCTTATAGATGTATTAACAATAATTCTTCGATTTCCTGACACTTCCGTCTCTGGCGCTGTAACTACTGTCAATTTTGAAGACGAATTTTAAAATCAGTCTCTGACGAGTACATACCTCAGCTGGGACCGATATGGCTGCTTGGAATAAACCTAATAGTGCGCACTGGATAATTACAGTTACATACTCTCTACAGATACAGTCGGCTGGGCCACTATTATTTTGGTATAGCTGCTTTCAATAACAATTTAGACGCGACCTGATGAGCTTAAAATTGGCAGGATATTTCTGTAGCGAACACGGTGTAATTAATTTATTGAATAGCAGCGTTGTTCAAAATAAAGCAAGTCATTGTTTTTAAATTGTTATCAACAGAACTAACTTAAGCATGTTTATTTTGGTAGAACTTCATCAGTTTAATGTTGCGGCCATATTTTACTGTCACCATAAATAACCTAAGCATGTTGCACCACGGTAAACCGTTTCAAACACATAGAATAAACAGCACCAACATCTTTACAATTTCCTCTATGAAAAATATGAAAAAAGCTCCTGAGATTATAACGAAACGTTATGGAAGTATCGTCCGTTGGAAAAATATCGACCTATATGTACATTGCAGAGTTAAAGCAGTATAAAACAAAAAGGGCCTAGTTATCGATAAAAACTTCATAGTCTGGTTGATTCTGTATTATGAGAAATGTCTCACGATGGGTTAATTATAACATACGCATGCTTAAATTTTTAATACTAAACAAAATTTTTAAAACACAACAACTTGAATAAAGCACCTGTAGTTTATAGTGCTATAAGACATGGTTAGATATGCGGAAACAATAATTAGCCTCAAGAGCTTTATCATCTAGGTATTCCAGAGTATGCAAAGTTAGTATCAAAGGAAATCATGGGCTAACTATTCTTAGTGGAGAAAAAATACCCACATTGATATATACAGTACTCGCCAAAAATGACCGTCGCATTTCGAGCGAGCGAGTTCGAGCGAGTCGCGAGCGAGTCTCGAGCGAGTCGCGACCGAGTGGCTCGCTCGAGATTTCGCAACTATTTAAATTAATAGAAAATTCTATTTTTAGAACAAATTTATTTCGAGCGAGTCGCGAGCGAGTGTCGAGCGAGTCGCGAGCGAGCGACAGTCATTTTTGGCGGGTACTGTACATAGATGACGAAAGCAGAATTTGGTCCAATATATAAGTGGTAATTCCCTGGCTGAAATAAATTATTGAAATGTTATCATGCGATGTTATTAGTTTGCTTTAGGAATCACATATTTATAGGCAATTACGGAACACAAATAAAAGCATATTGTTTGCAATATTACAATTGAACAGCTATTAATTTTTTCCTAAATGTTCCTCGTGGTCGCTCATTTTTATATTAACGTAATCCTAAATAAAACATAAAAATGTTATATCTTTTTCAAATACATAATTTATATAGGTAACATAATTAGTTTTAAAGTATGCGTGTACAGTGCGAAGCGATTGTTTGTTCATCCATTTTTCCGACAACGGTTGCAATTTTTAATTTTTGTAAAAATTGCGCTGAATTTGCGAAACTTTTTATGTATTTATGTCTCTCTCAGCTTAAAAAATTTTCGCTCGCAAGAATCCTGGTTTGGGGGATACATCCTCTATCCCCACGTCTATGCAAGCGACATTTATTTCTTTCGAGCACTGCAGTATATACAGCTACGGACAGAAATAAAACTAAATTTTTTGGTAACCATTCGCCTATTGTTCACTATCAGTTCACGAAAAGTAACACCTTCAATAATTGTTAATCGCGAACGATTCTCAGCAAATTTGCTACTTTTTCAAATACTGTACACTCTAAGCAAATTCTACATAAATTGAAATTTACCATTGCCACCATTCTCTCCGCCACACAAATACGCTTACATGATTCTACGGACGGATAAACTCATATTGCCGAAAAGGGTCGAAAAAGCTATGTTGTAGACGCAGTGATGATGAGGTTAAATTTTTGGTTAGTATTATCATTGTAGTTGTTTTCAGGTGAAAAATTTAGAATCGGCAATGCAAACGTTGAAATCAAAAAATGTTCGATGTCTCGCCGAGAAACCGTCGATCGGAGCACACGGAAAGCCCGTCGTATTTCTTCATCCGAAAGATTGCAACGGTGTCCTCATTGAACTCGAAGAAGAATGATGATGCGGTGCTAAACGATTAGCTAGTAGCATATTTTTGTTACAGTACATATTGCTGGGCATAATTTTTCATATTTTGATGCACCAACCTCACTGTCAAAAAAATGGTGTTAAATATTCATGATAAATTTCGTTATTGTTGCTAGACCAAAGATAATTCCCAACTGCACCACTTGTTTGCTAGTTGGGCCTTGTAAGTATTGCTGTATAGAATAATTAAAGTGCGGTGTTTGTTCGCAATCAGTAGCGCGGTGCCTACCACTTTCCACTGGAATCTGATAGGAGGCGCTAGAAATACAATTAGAGATTTGGATTTCGTGCCGACTGTACTACAAAGTTACGTTGCTTGTTTACATCGTCTGTTTTTGGATGATGTTGACCCTTGTTTGAAAATAATGGGCTTATAGTGCAAGCACATAATTTAAAAACGGCGCTATTTAAGGGTCGACTTAAATTCGACAAGCTTGCACAAGAGGCTGAGTTCTTCGATAGATAAAATTTTCACATATTGCCAACGTTGTACGTTTTCAGTTTGCAAAAAAAATAATTCGCTAACTTTGTGCGCCAAAACGTCGGCTTCAATAAGTTTTTGTCTACGCTATTTAATACCTGCTCGTTGATTCGTTAAGGAACCTCGCCAAGCGATTCAATATTAGCGCATCGCTTCACAAGGTACACTGTATCATAATGTGTGGAACTATGTGGGAAAGGATCAAATTGAGCGATAGTTTAAATTTTGATAACCTGTTCCCTCAGACCAGATGCTTATGTTGTATATACAATGTTGAGAAATCTGCCACAGCGGTGGATTGAATCTGGATTATTAGGCTATTATGTTCGTTCGTTAGCCACTACGCTATTTCTGAGCTGATGTTGGGTACCTTAAGGAACCTCGCAAATCTAGCGCATAACAACGGAGTAACAAACGCGCAACCAACTCGGTCAGGGCATCAGTTCGCAATGTACACTGTATTAAATGTTTGACGCCATGCATGAAAGGATTAGCGAAAATAATTTCAACGAGTAATTTAGCATCGCAAGGCTCCGTGATGCGTTAGCGTTCAACCTTTTATGTAAAGTACAATGGCCGATTAACCACGTCCAGGAAGGTTATGATTATTGACCTGAGTAACGACTCCGGCAAGCCAAATCTTCTTGCTGAAAAACCCATGGAGATGTAAAAGTGTGCTGGTCTTAGAATGTTACCTACGAAGTCAAGTACTGTGGCGCGATAGCAGTAAATTCTTTGGCTGGCACCATTATAGTGTTTGTTCAGCTAAGACAACTAAATTTCTTGAATCATATCACAAGGAGTTTATATTAAGCAGGTTGTTAACCAGTAACCTTGCAATAAATGCTGTGTTGGTTGCTTTTTCATAAAATCAGCTGTTAGTTCTTTAAGAGTATAAAACGGAAGAGTATGTCACTTCTTAGCAGTCTAATGTTAACTCGTGTTTCATTATACGGGCGTTTTCGGCGCTACATCATTACTGGCATTTCATCATGCACAGAATCCCCCCTCCACTTTTGTGGGTATGTCGGACCCACGTTTTAGGGAGGGGCGGTTGAACCGGTTACAAATATTCAAACCCACCCGGGAATACTTTAGTTGTTCGAGCTTCTCCCTCCCCTACAAAACTCTGGGTCTCTGTATGACAAGCCCATCCAAAAATGATGGGGTAGAGTCGAAAACGTCATCAAACACGGGTCAAATTTACAGTCTGGGAAGTAACATAGTTTTCTCTTATTCACTCTTGGTTTTTCTGACTTAAAGTAGCATTGCGTTGCTCTTTTAAGTATATTTGTAACAAAAACTGACAGCTTTTTTCACTATAAAGCCTGGCTTCAGAATGCATGCGTTAATTTGCAGTAACTGTTGGAAACCAAAAATTCTTATTTTTTAAAACTTGCTATTACTGGGTTAGCATACAAGCTGCCTTTAACGTTATTTCCGGCAATAGAGCTGTATTATGAAAGAATAGAAGAAAAGAATTTTACACTTTCCCTTGTTCCTTAGAAAACTTCTGTTCGTAAATGCCGTCACTGGGTTCTTTAAATGATGAAATGCTGGGATTTAAGAAATAATTTTTTTATATTTCAACAAAGCACATTCTGAATTAGATAAAATTTTGCACTGTAATATTATCACAGCATATAAATAAGCAGTTCTTTTTTGTTGTCCTATGTTAAACTATTTGGAAGAAAAGTTACTAAACTTGTGCTGCCTCATTAAAGTGCACTTCTAATACAGCTGTTCCTTCAGGCCTCGCGCCATATTTTTGCGGTCAGAAGGCACACAAATCCAGGAGTCCTTCAATAATAAAAATATGCATATATAACAAATACAAGCACAAACCAAACTTTTCAAAATCTCGCGATAATAAAATTTCCCTTTGAAGTTTGTAACACATAAATTCGTTAACAACAGCTTTCAGATAAATCATCTGTCATTTCTTTATTAATATTGAGTATCATCATGGGATTCAGCCTTTCCTAATTCATGGTTGCTCGGCGATAATGCGTAATCCTATTTCTGTGATATCCCATTATCTCATGGGGAGGGTGGCACGGGGGTGTCCCCGCTTCGCCGGTCCTGACCTTAAATAGTGCTGATATTTTATTCTTAAGATTTTGTTGTGTGAATAATTAATATGTATATCAGACAATGTGAAGAAACTTATGCCGCAGCGGTAAATTGGTTCTGAACCTCGTATACTGGTCGCTACTATATTTAGAAGATGTTTTTAGTTAATTTTTAAAGCAAGCGAATAACAACTTGTGAAGATGTACGCTTCGCGACAAACTCGTTAAGCACACCTCTCTTGTCAGTCTGTAAGCTGTGACAATCGTGTAACGTTATGCACTAAGAATGTACTGTATTGTGTGCACCGATGGAAGCGAGAATCCGCTTTACGTCACTGCAGGTTGTATCATGATTATTCCGTAGAGGCGTGATAACTATAATTCGTGGTTCTTTTCCATTATTCCCCCAGCCCGCGTTACAAAAGTGGTCAGATTCTGGAAATTTTGGTATTTGGATGTCCGTCGTGACCTCCCCTGATCGTTTCGACCAGAAAATGGAATTTGAAAATTGAAAATTTTTTGGTCGAAATGATCAGGGGAAGTTTCGAGGATCACAAAAATACCAAAATTTCCAAAATCCGACCATTTTTGGGCAAATGCGGGCTGGGGGATAATGGAAAAGAACCTAATTCGTTATATGTAATAGTCGATTATTTATTTTCTATCGATTAGATGCTTCGCAGGCATCGTGGAGTTATCAAATTTTCCCCACACTACAATGCTTTAAAACTTCACGAGGTATTGTGTACTAGGACCAGTTCTGGCCCTAAGGGATCCCAGCTGCACCACTTTGTCTAGAAGTTCACGGTGGTGCCCGGACAACCCCGGCTTACACGATTCCCCGGTGGACTACGGTCAGACCGATAGGAACCGCTTAGCTTAGCAGGCCGCCGGCGGGTATACCAGGGTGTTCGGCCTGGCCCCTATATTGGCCCACGTGTCTAATGGCATGGAGGTCCCCCTGAGGGAGAGTCATCCCCTAAGCCTGCTCACAGGTAATGAGGCTGACCCGCTATTCCCTCTTTTGATTTCAGTCTCCCTGAAAATGCCCGATGGATGGGACATAACTAGTGGGAATCACCAGATTGAAGGGTCAAGGTGATAAATTTTGGTCTGGACGCTGAGTTGTACTTGTTCTAACGGGACGTACGTTTTAGTTTACTCGAGTGGGTTTGAGTGGTGCATTTCGGGTCAGTTAGTTTAAGTTGGGCGATAAAATATTTGGTGCGAAATTCGGCTCAGTTATTTATGTCTGACCATTAATAGCGTACGGAAATGCAGCTAGGCGAACACGTGGGCGCGTAGGAGTTCCGAGGCGTATTGAGCAAAGGGCGGTTGGGGTATGGGCAGAAGTTCAAAATGCGGGGGTTCGGTACGAATCCAAACACCGGTGGTGTACACTTGTACTCATTAAGTGCATGATACCTAGTAGCAATCACCTCGCTTGAGGTTTCCGGGCTTTGCCAGGTCGTACCGGACCTTATGTAAATTTAACAAAACCAAATCGCTTGCATAATAAAACACTTCAATGATTTACTATTTTCGCGTTCATTTGTACAAGATTTCTACGAAACCACCCCGCGGGGTGTACAATAAAATAATGAAAAGATATACACCTACATCACCCAACCGGGGTGTATACCACAATTTCCGCTTCACCCGTTGGGGTGTACCTTCCTTGAGATGATCTCATATTGTCAATTTCTACAATTTGGTCTCACCATTTGGCCTTTAATAGATTTCAACCAAGGAGAAAAATTTTTCTTTGACGCCGTGTAAAACATGAACATCTGCCCGATCATTTGCAAATACTGGAATTTTCACACCACTATCGCTGCCACCCAGACACCCCGAGGCACCCCTTTCCCACGTCTGCATGGCAAAAGTTACCCGGAGCGAACGGGAGACCCAACTAGGATGTTGACGAGTCGAAACTGGTTCGGATAGGAGCAGAATTTCTGACCCGCTTTAAATATCGGAAACCGCACCAGCAAGAACAAAGTTTCATGCGTAACTGAAGAACGGATACGACGGTCAGCCCTCGTAGGTTACAGATTAACTCGTAAGGCTCAAACGAAGGCGAGATAATCGTTAACCAAACCCGAGTAAGGGCTGGGTAAAATCTCAACCGGACCTAAATAATAGCGATACGAGATCCTAGTTGGCCCGGATATGTTAAATAACCGCCTGGTTGAGCCTACCTAATTATCCGATTGACCTCCGATTGGACCCACCCAAACGTCAAGTAAAATTCGGTTGACCCTAGGTGAAATTTTCACTAAATCTTAAGTAAAGATCCTAATCAACCTAAATAAACACTATGCAAAACCGTTAATGAACCACTAAGCAATCATCAGACCGACCTAAAAGCTTTCCTTTGCAAACACGAAATTTACTCTAGGCTAGCACCTCGTGACTTTTAGCACCTCTCATAGGTACAGCTTGGTCAACGCTCCCAGGACCGGTGCAGAAAATGGCCCGGGAGTGGGGAACCAGTCGAGCATGAGCCAGCTTCTGCTTTAGATTTATTCGACCCCTTATCAGTTTTAAAATTTTGTGCGCGGGACCGACACCTGCGGGGGCCCAGGGCATCCATTAGACGCCCCGGCCTCCGCAAGGGCCGCCCTCCAACGGAAGCGAAAAAATACGAAAAAACTCTCTGATTGGAAAGGCCTCGGGTGGAGCTCTTCCGCACGTCTGCATACCGAAGAGTCACCCGGGCGAGCGCTGCATCAAGAAGCTGAAACAAAACGAAAACGTGAGCAAAACTAGTCGGCGACAACCGCCGAAAAGGACGTCAAAATTTTGAAAAGAGCCGCTCGACTGATTCCAGCCTTAAAGGGTACCACCGTCTTTTATACCCTAATCTTTCTCCTTTTGGACTGATTTCAATAACGGCAACTCAAATAACAGAACAAAGTTAAAACCGCGGCGCAAACCATTCACATACAACATAAATTTAAAGTAGTTCCCACTTTTAAGCAACAACACCATCTATATACGACGCAAATTTGAAATAGCTCCCACTTTCAAGCATCTACCAATTATACATAACAACGATATGAAGACTAATTTTAACAAACCCCCCTTCGCAGAGCAGACGACAGTAAGCTGTAGATAGACCTCCTATGTGCAACAAGCAGCGATGAGCTGGTACGCAGCAGCAACTCACAACGGACAGTGGCCGAAACGTGCCAATTCGGCCCTGTAAACAACTAAACCTCGCCCTGGTCGGGGCGAGGAAATTTTAAAAGAAAAATATACCAGTGCTCAGGGCGCTGGTTTCTCATAGGGATATCGGCACGTTTTTGCCGATATCTCAAGAACGAAAACCAGTAGGCGGCCGGGGGCAGGACCAGAATCATGCCCTGGCAGGCCGGCTACTGATGAAAATTTAATATTTAATGTAACTCCCACGGGAGGCCCGCTAGAGGCCAATTTAGACGTAAGTGACCCAAGATTTTGATGTCTCATTAGAGTTTAGGGGATCCTGAGCGGACCCGTGGGGGTGGGTGGCCCCGGTTTTCAACTAAACAGTTAGGGGAGAACCCGATAAGTGTCCCTGGCTCCAAAAATCTGGGAGTTTGGATTATTTTAGGTACCCTTTTGGGCTTAGAAAATGGGAGGCTTAAACGCCTGTTCGGGGATCCGTAAGTATTTAAGGGATCCAAATTTTTAGACCCGCCGGGGCGATTTGACACCCCAGTAGTGTCCTTAAGAGGGTTGAGTCACCCCCGTTCCCTTAAAATTTGTAAGAAACCCAAAAATGGAGTTTTTTGTGTTGCACCCCAAAAATAGTGTCTTAGAAATTCTGTATCCTAAAATACTCTGTTCTAATTTTCTCCGACCAAAGATTTTGATCACCTAAAACCCGGCGTGGGCTCATCCGGATATTCCTCGACCTATTAATATATATAACGAGCACCAATACACAACAGCTATTACGAGATACTGATTATTCGGCGTGCGCGCTGGGATCGGCCAAGGGCGACCAATTTTTGTATAATACCAAAAATCTCTGAAACGTCCGTTGGTCCCCGGCCTCGCCGAACGCACACCCGTTCTGTATACCAAGTACAATAAAGCATATACAATATAAGGCACAAACGTTGTATATACATAAAACAACATCAATTTGTTTCCCGCGGATCGACCGGACACCCCTAGTTATGATACCTGTCATCAATTTCGGTGCCAAAATCATCCCGGGCACCTGCGGGCAGCGGAGTGTGACCTTATAAATGCAATAGAAATGAAATACAAAGTTTATTTCACAATGAATATGATACTGCACAATTACGCAATAGTTCACACAGAGGTCACACTCCACCGGTATCCGGTCGTCCTTTTCCCTTGTTCTCTACGAAATTTACTATGTTGCGCACGTTTTATCATTCTCACAAAGTTGGGCTGGTACAGGTTTACACTAGTGGTGTTTCAGATTAAACCACCTTCGAATAATGTTTCCTTAGAAATTTCGCGTCGCTCAGTTCCGCGCGCTCCGCTGCTGCCCGCTACTATTAGACCTAGTTGGAGCTTCCTGGTAATTTCTGGTTTGCCCTCGCAATAACCTATCTTCTTACAGTGCCGTCCCCGCTCTATTTTCACACGTCTTGGTGTAGCCCTCAGTGTGTTAAGCGCCTTAGCTCGGCGTCCCTAACTAAACGGCTCACCCACTCATGCAAGTTCCGCCGACAATACTGCGACACCATCGGCTCGTCAAACTGTGGCCTTTGTTGCCATTCCATGTGCGGCTCGTCCCGTTCCCACGCGTCTGCACTGTGGAACGCGACTGGCCAGGAAGGCATGTAGACGTTGTGGAAGGTGTCGTGTTGCCGTCGGTGATTAGCCATCACTTGCTTGAGCTCGGCTGTCCACGATAAAGCGTCCTGATTAGTGGCAGCCCATCGGGGAGCCGGCGGCGCTATAACGATAGCGGTATCGGCTGCAACTCGGCGGGAGAGTACACCCAGGTGCCGCTTGAATTTCCGAAAGGCGGCATTCGGCAAGGACGCGTGGAGCTGCTCCATTGGTGCCTTGCGGTAGATGTATTGGAACCCGCCAAGTATGACAATGCAGCTGGTCTGCGGGGTTAGGATCGCGTTGGCCAATTGCAGCAACCGTACCATTGTGGATCCTGGCCATCCATTGACGATCCATTTATTTTCGGTGGCCATTTCTAGGATTGGCAACGCCAGGGCGTCACCTATTATGACTGTCTTGGGCCAGCGAACATGACCGATAGCACGGTAATCCCGTACCTCCTCGAGTAGTCGACCCATGACGTTGTGACAGCGCGTCGGGGCCTCATGCTGCTGCAGCTGTTGGTTTGTACGCCCAACGCCCCAGAAACTGTCCGTTGTGGCTTCCAACAGTTGTTGGTCGTCCGTGAGTCGCAGAATTCGCGCATATTCCGGTATGGCGAACTTGCTAAGCAGGATCGGCCGCATGATATGCTTGAGGAGCGGCTTGAGACGAGCTTGGGTGACACCGTCAATGAGCTCATTTTTTAGTTCTCGAGCTCGTGTCTTGAGCTGCAGCGGAGTGCCGGTCATGAGTAGCAGTTCCCGGACGGCATCAGTCAGTTCCAGCAGCGAGAGCACCTGTACCTGGTAATGTTTCTCGACGGTCGTTAAGGTATTGCCGTCGTGGGAGAATGGTGCTGGCGCTTCGTGCATATTTGACAGCTCCGGCCATTCAGTACCGTGGGACAAAAATGTCACATATGGTTTGGTTAAATCCACACGATACGTTGGGATCGCCGGAAGCTGGAACCACGTCGATTCGGGTGGGGCCAATGGCCCACTCAACGATGCGCGTCCGCTGGATCGCCTCCGAGTCTGCTCGGCTTCGTCGCTGCATTGCGGTTGCGTGGTGTCGGCCATCTGCAAGAAGAAACGCACATAAATATTCGGGTTGTCGTTGCGTTGGGTCGCTCTATTTCGCTAATCGCTCGCTGGCTATTTTCTTTCTTGTCCCACTTTACCTATGCATTACCTTATAGCGCTACTACCCAAGCGTTCCCTTCATTTTTTTCAAACACTCCTTCCCCCTGATTTGTTTGGTAGGTACGGCCTCATTCTTGCCACAGTTCAATCTTTCTCATACCAACCTAGGCCCATGCGCCCAAAATTCCGTACGGCGAATCAGTTCTTCCGTCCAATCGCATAGTTCTGGCGAAACGACGGCGAAACGACTCGCTCGAGTCATCGTCGGCGTCTTGTCTTCATGAACGGTACTCAATCGCGTCCCAGGCTTCAACCCTCTCAGCGCCCGCTGCTACTTCGCACTATGACGCTCGTGAGCGCCTGGTGCCCGTCCACCATCCTGGTCCTTCGCTTGGTCAGTCCATTGAACGCCGCGCTGTTGTACCGGGAAATTGTCCAGTGTGGCGCTGGCCCGGGTGATGACGATGGCC
>JASANE010018522.1:0-70427 GCA_030248225.1 Trileptium ribeirensis | reverse complement strand
ACTAACAAGGCCCTTCAGGCTGCACGCGCTGTATGGCCCATGCTATTCAACCTTTCAAACTGTGCCCAATTCAGATAACGCATAACGCAATTCGGTAGCGGTCAGTAAAAAGATAACCGCGAATTTTTTTTAACATTTGTCCTTAGTATGTGTGAAATGCACACACACTAGATGCAACTTACTACCACTTTTTAACCTGTGCACAGTAACAGGAACAGCACTGCATTTCAAACCGCGTCCAAATAAAGAAAACCACCAAATCCACTAAAATAGTAAACGTGGGTCATTTAGACATTGACCACTAAATTAATATTGTCTTGTATTTTAAACAGTGTAAAATAAAGGAATCCGCCTAGTTAAATGAAACAAGAAGCTTGTCGGGCAACACACTAAATGCAATTTACGACCCAATTTTAACCGTGCCCAGTAACAGGAACAACGCTCCATTTTTGAAACCGCGTCTAAATAAGGAAAACCACCAACTCAAATCGACAACCTCCAGATGAAGGAACCCACCATTCCTTTTAGAATAAACTCCATATTTTGGAGAGCAAAAAACATTTTATAACTTTGCCGTGATTTTCAGCGAAGAATGATGTCATTTAAAAATTTAGACAAAGAAATTAGATGTCATCTATTGCGATAACTACAGCTTGCAACATATATTTTGTAATTATCGGATTGAAAGTTGTTTGGAATTATAACGCCTCGTTTTCCTCCTTTTCCTTTGCTGTATAGTCCGGTCATTCGGAATAAGTTCGACGGGGATGAGATGCTCTTTCGGTGCCCCCTAAGAGACGGCTCATGTACCGATCAAATTTCGACCTTGAGATTTTTGGGTCATTAACGAAAGATATTGGGTGACAACGACATTGGATAAGAGCAGTTAATGTCGACAGGAAAATAATCATGTGCAGTGCTGGCCGCGCAGTAACTGCTTATAATTTGATTTTAAGACGTTTGGGCCGATATAACATGCCATTTTTGAAGGCACTAAAGCCTTATCTGCCCTGCTCACACTATCGAAATGATTCAATTCACCCGGATTTGCGACCTATACGTGATGGGTTCCGCCGGAGCCCCGAAGCGGAGAAATGACGGATATTTTGCAGTATCATAAGGCAATACTCAGTATGGGCACAAATTTTTTGTACATTTTGTCGTAACACAGTAAAATAGATTCCACGCTCTCTTGTTTAACTAAATCTGAGTGTCGGAAGGCGGAGGGAATGCAGTGAAGATCGGTTCCGAAAATCTTCTATCGGTTTGTGAGATTCTGAAATTTTTGATATGAAGTCTCTAAACAGGCCGCATTTTGCAAATATATCACAATCTTTCCAGTTGATAAAACATAAATTTTCAATATTCGATGTTTTGGATTTAATAAAACATTGTCACAGCTCTCTAGTTTTGCTTTTGAAGTTATGTTCATGCAAAACTTATTTATTTACTCAGATTCGCCCAATTTTTTTTGCGACGTTCTTACGACATAATCGGTTAAGTTACGTTTCATTTGCAGTCGGTTTCAAGGGAGAGTTTTGACACGAATTTTATCAAAATCGACCTCAGCTGGCGTTGAAATTATATGAACTTGGGCCAGAAGGATTAAAAGATCTGTTCAAAACCTAAAAAAGCCATCGTAGCGGAAAGCTATTCGACCTTCGACAATACGTCGAAAATAAGCTACATAATCATCGCAAACTGAATATGGATATAGTCAGTTTTTATTTATGCATGCATGGCTGGAAACTTATATTATTCTCGAAGTTTGAAAGTCGGCCCTACATTGTCAAACGTAACACTGCGTGAAAACAGCCGTTGAATCAAGCGGAGTTGTCCGGGCTGAGGGTACCCGAAGGGTTAACCACTACCAGAGGGCTCAACTTGTGAGCTCGTGCCCGTGCGCTGTTCTGATGTACCGTTGTCTTGAGTTATATTTGTAGAGTAGTTCATTCTCTATATAATTATACATGGTGTGCTGCTATTGTTATTATTTACGCTGCAGGGTTGTGTCAAAATGAGTGTTCCAATGGATCCATGGGACCTAAAATACACGACAACAGCAATATCTCAGTAAGCACTCGAGCGGTAGGACAATTCTATCTTTTACGTAGATGCACATTTTATCTCCTCAACTGTTTAAGCAAAATGGCTGATATTCGGCTGATTTTGTAAGTCTGAAGCGTGTTCACACTCTCTCAAACTCTTACACACTCTCAAACACTCTCAAACTTTTTGGTCAAATTTTGATCAAAATTCGAGCTGAAATTTTGATCAAAACTGAAATCTTCTTTTTTGGCATTTTTGGTAAGTTTCAAGGTGTGAACACTGTTCAAACTTTTCAAGGATATTCCTGTAGCCAATCATCGACAAGATGCATTACCTGAAATTGTTTCAGCTCAAATTTTGATTTTAAATTTTGCAATATAGCAATTTTGCTTTAAAAATTACAGCCAAATTTTCATCAAAGAGTTTGAGCAAGAAGCTTGAGTGTGTGAACACGCCTTTAATGCTCAATATAGTTGTCTCTGAATTACATATTCATCAGTCAGAGCTATAAATAATTAATATAAAATTGTTATATTATATAACTGATTACCATATTTATATTATTATATATTAAATATGGTCTATATATTCCGTTTTAAACGATATCTAGACAACGTTTTATGCATAATTCGATGATTTTTTAACAGGCTTGATGTCCGGTTGATCACAGCTGTGCAAACGGATGTCGCTAAATTTGCATACGTCTTCTGTATACACCACCAAATAGTTGACTGATAAGCTCACCCAAAGTTGTTAGTTGTTGTTAATAAGGGTGGTTGTGTTGCCTGCCCACATGGCCGGACTGTAAAGCTGACCATTTCTGTTCAAAACCTTTATTTATATTGCTTACACACAAACTCACCAATGAATTCGATAATAATAATAATAATAATCAAATTTCATTACTAATTAAAACTTGCTTAATAACCGCGATACAAAACACATCGGGGACAGTCTCGGGATACTGGTTCCTGTCATGTTATAAAACTGAATTATTGTAATTCGCTAATAAGGCGGAAGAAACACATGTCTTAGATATTATGACTTATTGTAATTCTTTTAGTTCCACTGAGCTTCCAAACATGCTTGAACCCGGGATTAAGAACCCTCAAGGATTAGTGTCGTTGCAAAGCTGGAAATTGTGTTAATCGGTACTCAATCTGGAGCTATGACGTAGACACTGACATAGATGCTAAGTCCGCACCCGCTATATCAATACCCGAAGAACCCTCAAGGATTAACGTGGTCGATGCAAAGCTGGAAATTGTGTTACCGGTACTCAATCTGGGGCTATGACGTAGACATTGACATAGTTGCTAAGTTCGTACCCGCTGCATCAATGCTCTCAGTTGCGCCCAAGAGCTGTAGCCACTGGGCTCTGAGACCCTCCCTCTTCGGATAGTTTTTTCATACTATTCCATATCGTAGCAAGAAAGGAAGAATCAGTTCAGAAATGTTGTAAACTGAAACAAAGGAACTCGTGCTCGCAAATTGACCCGAATTTATACGCATATATGAGTTTCGCCAAAATTCGTCTGTCGACCGGGAGTATAGATCATTTTTGGTACTAGGTAACTGTAAATGTATGAAACAAAAAATTCTTGGACCTCTTCTTTTCGCCTACGTGAATGGGGCTAGAGCGCACCATTTTCTAAATTCTGGCTGCGACCGATATTCTGGGTCGGTGCTACTGCATCCATGCTCGACCTGGAGTTTTAGCTTCGATACTCAGTTAAGATCACTGAGATCGAAACTCAGTTGTTACTCAGCTGGCCAACACGGACTACGTTTTGAAAAATTCTACATTCAACTGCGCCTGGGTTACAGATTATGTACAGCGATTAATCTTTTCTACATTTATGTTTAGAACTCTTTTCTACTCATTTGATTTCTCTTGAATCAAAACGCAGGAAGCCGTCACGAATACATTCTCGTTCTTTGATTTATTTCTGAACATCGTAAGAACATTTAGAAAGTTAGGCTGACTCCACTTTTAGCCTTTCACTTCATGTAAACTGTTGCGTTGTTGAAATATATAAGATTTGTATGTATAGTGCAAACTTTTGGGGATTTGTGATATTTGTAAGGATTATGACCGATTACAATACTGTTGAGTTTTGGTTATATCTCCAAGTGCGTACAGTTGCGTGAAAGCCTTGATATTAAATTTTTTTATAAAACTTAAAATCTGTCCGACAAAATAACGTTTCACGACAGCGACGAAATATTTGATCTAATAGTGAGCCAGGTACGACAATTGCTGTAGTTGAATTATTCGCTGCGTCACGAATCCTGCGCCGTTAACGCCACATAATCGTTGCATATTGTTTCGTCAATTGAAATTTCTGAAACCATTTAATAGCTTATTCATATCAAGATCACGTAATATAGTAACAGCTACCAGTGAAGCGTTGATTGTCTGGCTAGAATGCAATCACGAATTATCCGTTCATTGTGTATTTTGGGGCTAGCAATATCTACTGCGTTTGTGGATCCCGGTGGGCCCATGCTTTAGCTTAAGCGGTATTTAATAAAAAATAATGCAATATAGCTTTATAATTCATTGATGATGGTTATTAGATTTCTAAACGTTTTGTACAGATAGATTTTGAGAAAAAGTTTTTTAGGAAAACTAATCTTTATCGCTATTGGTACAAAAATGTTCCCATATTAATTCTACGAACTTAATGTGAGATTCATTTTTGATGCTACTGTGACCAAAGGTGCTAAAATCTCCTCGGGTTAAAGGTAATAAGAAACCAGAATTACTAAGAGATTTTGGTACCGATTCGCGAACAGATATGTACTTCAAACTGCATTTGCTTTGCATTGTTATTTATCGCTATTGGTACAAAAATGTTCCCATATTAATTCTACAAACTTAATGTGAGATTTATTTTTTTGATGCAATTGTGACCAAAGGTGCTAAAACTCTTCGGGTTAAAGGTAATAAGGAAGCGGGATCACTAACACATTTTGGTACCGATTCGCGAACAAATATGTCCTTCAAACTGCATTTGCTTTGCATTGTTATTTATCGAAGCGTTTTTGTTTTCGTCAGAGGGGGAAAATCGGCACCTTCTCTCTGTCTGTCCGCCCGTTAAACTCCTCAATAACTACTGGGCCGATTTAAATTTTTTGTTTGTTTGAAAGGCCTAATATCCTTCAGGTGCAAGAGATATAGTTTTGTCAAAATTTGTTTTAGTTAATTAGTAATTAACTAATTAGTTAAGCGTGTTAGCCTATTTTTAGCATTTTCAAACAAAAATTGCTTATTTTTCAATGAATAATTAGTGTAAAGCTATTATTTTGGTGCGTATACTACATCTCGCCGTGCTGATTACGAATCTGGTGTTTATTACTATTCGAGGATGTTAAAAACATGCTAATTAGTTAGTTAATTAGCTAATTACTAATTAATTAGCTAATTTTTTGAAAAATATTAAGTGCTCAGAAATGAGAAATAAATTGCACTCGGGGGTTTTTATGTCGCTGATCACGAATATGACATTTCTGAAGCTCCAAAGATTGGCCGGGTATGCTAATTAATTGAGCACGTGGCAATATCTTCTCCATGCAAGGTATTATAAACGTATATTCTTGTCCAAAAATCGGGGTTTCTATAACTTTTTACTGACGGGTTTTGAGGTGTTTAATTTTTCTTTGAAATTGATTATAAGGAAATAATTATGTCTGCTGAATATTGGAAAAAAAGTTTTCTGATATTCAACATTTACATTCGGCATAAAAGTACTAAAGAAATCAGGATGGCAAACATCAGGATCAGGACATCGATCACGAATAATAGTACTTCGATTGTATCTCTGTAGCGTTATATGTATATTTAGGTGTTTGATTATACATGACAATATTTTTACTATTTAATATATAGAAGACATGAATATATTGTGCAATTTTTGTACCGATATTGTTACTAACTATTGATGGAGGGTTGTGAAACTTGTAATATGTACATACATTATTACTGATAATAGTTGTAGCATAGGAAGCACTGCCGTCATACAGTTACACACAGGGTTAATGCCGAGGTTAAATGAGTACGGTTGCACCAGTTTGAATTGAACGAATTACAATGCGTACAATGCTTTAATGCACAGCTGTCTATGCTTCAACTGATTTGTAACATAGTCTGCCGCGACTTCAAAGACTCTTAAGTTGCGAGTTGTACCACACGGCTTTAAATACGTAATCTATGTTACAATCATATTTGTTATAATAGATACATGATACAATTGAACGGTGACTGTGCGGAATATTACGCACGTGCGATAATTGACTGTCGCCGAGTGACCGAAAATCAAAGAAAACATAGCAACGAGCGGCTAGTGTTGTATCTATTTTCCAGCATCGAGTTAGCAGCGGTCATTTTTAGTGTGTATGTTTGTGTATATACATTAAGTTCTATATGAATTATCGATGATTTAAATATTATAATTTGTCGATGTGATTTTAGTCATACGATTTGTATCTCTTGAACAAAATATTTGTATCTATGTGGTACGTCGGGTAGATAATTTCATATTTCGCAATTGTATATATATATTCATATTCTAGCTGACGAGATGAATATTGCTATTGTGACATTTTGAATGTTTGAGGGTTTAGACTTTCTGAGCCCGTTAACATGTTGGCCCGGGACACAGCTAAGCGGATAAAAATTTACTTTAATCGAATTGTCAGCTAACCGCATGGTTCTATTTTGGACTGTCAAAAAGATTCCGAAGAAATATATTTAGTACGCATATTTCGAAGAAACTGTATATATTGAGTTGGGATCATTGCTATTGGTGGCGCTTTGAACACGTTTCTGTAGTTAATGGCTTAGTTGGTTGCTGTCGAGGGGTTGATTCTACGTAACGATCTTGCTGTTGACCCCTGAAATCAAGTGTAGCTTAGTCATTTTCCTGTCAAGCATTTACTAGAATATGGTATTCCGCTATCATTGAGTAAGCATCCGTCGGGGTAGCATTACCGGAACAGTGTGGCTGCTGAAGATAATTAAGATTTGATTTTGGCATTGCGGTTTGATTTTGTGTCTTTTACCGCCATTTTAAGCTCCACAAACCGGATACAAATAATCTATTATATTTCTTGTTCCCGAAAGAACATGATACTAATTATTGTGTACTATCTGAGTGAACTGTGGACGTATGCAATGTTAGTGTAAATTTTTATGTTGAATTGTGCAACAATTACCAGTGTCTGTGCATATTTATAGAAAATTGAAAAAACGTGTGCTATGCTTTTGTATTGAGTGCTTGTTTTATTGTGGTAATCTAGATTTATAGTTTAATTATATTACCAAATTTTTTTGTTGCCTTGTGTTGCTATACGTGGTATATATTTTCCCACTCGGGCACCAATCGTCGCGCTCGGGCAGTCAGTAGTCTCACTCTGATAATCATTGGTCTCACGTGGGCACCACCCTCACAAGGTCGCTGATGAGTCTCCCTTGGGCACTGACGTGTCTCACTCGGGCACCCAAGAGCCACTATTTATTTTATATATTGTATTTACATATTTGCTATTTAGGTATTTGTTTAATGTATATAAATCCGTTCTTTTAAATGTATGAATGGCCGAGTGGTACAGGAGGGAGAAGTCGGTGGATCGATCCTAACATTGACCTTTTCCGTTTTCGTGACATTAACTTGTAATGTTATTAATGTTGTAGCTACTCGACTTGAATTCTTAGTTATAACTATTTTCGCCGTATTGCTTAATAATTAACTTAACATTTTGTTTTTTTCATTTTTGGTTCTTCCATACTATCGCGCGTTTTAATACAAACCTGGTTTGGTCTACGAATTTGATTTATATTATATTGTGAAAACGCATTACTTGTGAAACACACATTTTACAGCGATATATGAATTATGGGTCGTTAGCCCTAGAACGGGTGTGGAACAGTAGCTTCTTTGAGCCAAGTATACAACTAATCCAATTCCCCCTTCGCCCATGGAACGTAGTATGTTTATTGGTCTAAAATGCCAGCATATCTTCATTACTAGTAGGGCATTATCGCATTGGGCGCACTGGGCAGTATTGCTGGGGTAATGTTGTTGGAGTGTGGTCAAGTGCAGCAAGTGTGGGGCCAGTTGCCCAAGCGCTTAGAAGGTTAAAAGAGGCCTATCCAAACAAGCAGCTTTATTTTGCAGTTACAATTACAAATCTACTTCTAAAAAACTGCTGCTTTGATTTTGGTTTCAGTCATATATAAGCTTTAGGTTAGTTATGGCGAACTACGGCCAGCCTATAATTAGAAAGGCTATGTGTGATTTAATTATATACAAATCTCAAAATCACCCAGGATATTGCTACTTGTATGCAGTTAAGAATGGAAAGTTCGTGGCCTTGCGTTGTTCAATGGAGATCTCGCTGCCGCGATCGCCACGGTATGTTTACAAGTACGATTCCATCGACTACGCCAAACCATGTGTTTACAACGTTATAGCTGAAATGGATCCCTCAGATCCAAGTTATGCCAGCACAGTCGATGCACAAAAGTTATGCCAGCACAGTCGATGCATAAATCTACCAACCTGGACTTCATTCACCCACATTTGGGTTGTTGTTTTATTTAGTTCCGTCAAAAATGTTGTGTGTGACGACTGTTCATTTTCGATAGGTAGGTAAAGCTCGAAAACTCATGTCATTGAATTCGAGTGGAATGAGAGAGCGAAGCAAGTTGGCGAGTATTTTCAATTTTGGCTCTGGATGGGGGGTTGAGGAGGTCCCGTCTGGGTGTGTGTCTGTTGCACCTGGATCTCAATAACGGTTGGGCAGATTTTGATACAAGATAGCTCATTCGAATCGCAATGGTCATTTTTGAAATTTTTCCCGTGGGAAAAGTTATGGAGCAAAATGGCGACATTTTGGACCATTTTTCGGTCACCCCCTCCAGCTTTTGCGAATTTTCTCAATAAGTAAACGAGATATCCGCAAACTAATAGGCCTATAATTCCATGTAGCTTTACCAGGGCTTTCCAATGATATATAACAAGTTTTTCAACTACTTCCCTATCTGGAGTCTATAAGCTTATAGTTGGCGCCAAATTTAATATTTGGTGAAAAGTCGTGGGAAATGCACTTAAAAGTGTGCTTATTGTTGGTTTTAATGTCGGATATGGGGTTTTCTGGCCAACAGGCTGATTGCGAGTGTCAAAAATATGTGTGGCAAATATTTTTCACACTTCTGCTTCGTACTTGGTATGAAAAATGGGATTTTCCTCAAGTGTCGGTTTGAATTCTTTAAAGGTCTTTTCCCGGTTAATTTAGGGTTTTATAGAATTATTAAAATGATAGTACATTGATTTTCTACTAGTTGTATGATGTTTTGTCTACTGCATACGTTGGCTATCAAAAGAGGCGGGCAGAAACTATGGCCCATACTACGGTTAATGCTGCACCTGCGTACTGTGTGTTGGCTTTGTTTGTGTGTGCTTTCTACAACAGACTTCGGGGGATTGTTCTTACTACTGAATTCTGGCTCCCAAGCGAGCTTCACTAGTATAAATAAGGCGGTATGTATACTGTCAAAAGTAAAAGGAAGAATTATATTTCAAGAGTGCGCTTTAGGTATATATTTATATAATGTTTTAAGACAAAAGCTGTATTGTTTCAAAAAGTATTCGAAATTTATCGTGTTTGCATTGTATTGATTTTTCTGGAAAGTATTTTAGCGGTATCTATGTCTTGTCGTAAGCCTTGCGTAACTTATGGCCATGTTTTTTTTTAAATTATTGAATTTGAGTGGAACGAGAATTTTCAATTTTTGGCTCTGGATGGGGTTGAGGAGGTCCTGTCTGTGTGTGTCTCTGCAGCACCTGGATCTCGATGACGGTTGGGCGGATTTTGATGCAAGATAGCTCATTCGAACCGCAATGGTCGATTTAAGTGCAGTGACGAAGCCCGATTTTGAATTTTTTTCCTGTGGGAAAAGTTATGGGCAAAATGACGTCATTTTGGCCCATTTTTTGGGCACCCCCTCCAGTTTTTGAGACTTTCTCAAATAAGTAAACGATATATCCGCAAACTAATAGGCCTATTCTATGTAGCTTTACCAGAGCTTTCCAATGATATATAACAAGTTTTTCAACTACTTCCCATTCTGGAGTCTATAAGCTTATAGTTGTGCAAATGTGTGCAGTCATTAACTTGTGTCGCCAGGATTTTGCAACATAATCTTTATGGATGCATTTTGCATTGTATGGTATATTATATTTCTTCAGATATACATTGCCGCCAGTCAATAAATCTATCTGGCACAGCTGTAAATGGTTTTAGGTTTTCAGTATATTATACTTTATATTTTCCTAGACGATTGGAAACAGAAAAAAACAAATGAAAGTTTACGGGCATTCCTTATTGTTTTATTGACATAAGCGCCAAGCCTATCCATTGAACAACACTACTCTGAATTTCGTATAATTACTTGCGAAGTAAATCATTGATACCTACTGTAGCTGTTTTCTTGTTAAGGCAGAAAAGTGAAAAATATCGGTTTTTCGCATATATATATTAATATCAATATGTAGTAACTAGGGAGTTAATGTTTTTCGGAAAGTTTATTATTATTATGCGCTGTATGAATTTTGTAACGTTCAGTTGTGCTGTAGTAATAAAATTTTCCAGTATTTTCCTGCTTTAAACGAACGATATAGGAAATGTTTATCATTATTTTATTGATATATCTTTTATTTGAGCGAATCGCGTGAGGAATTTGTTTTGATTTGGCCGATGTCGCGTTTATGAGTTGTGCGTTACGTGGTTTGAAAATATAACAGCGTAGTAGAGCACGTTGGGAGTATCCGCCGTCGACGTTAGGTTTAGTATGAGTGTTAATGCGTGTCAGTCCGAAGAAATCCGGACACAACGTCAATGTTCACTACTTAGGTTAGCAGTGTGTTCTGTGTCCGAAACTGTAGTATGCATGTAAGTGTACTATTTGGGTACGCATGCACTGTAACATCTTGAAGCAAGATCAGTCAACGCGATGTGGAATTACATACTTTAAAGAGTAAAATTTGGTTTAATTTCAATTCGAAAAATATTTCTGTCAAAAATCGTAATTTTGATTTATATGAAAGTTATATGGTAGGAAATACAACACGGCAGTAATGATAGAAATACATTGGACACGACAAACGGCGAATGAGCATTTACTGACAATGGAGAAACTCGGATTTCTACAGGTGACAATTTGGAAATGTTAGGAAACTGGAGAATGAATGGAAATTTTTTTGGACACGAAATGGGAAATTTTGCGAAGCGGAAAGTCTGAAGAAATCGGGGATGAGCGTTCAATTTGGGAGACTTGAAAAGTCGATTATGGGCCATATAGAATTTTTTTTAAATTTTGAGTTACTAACGGTCCGCGTTAGTGCCGATTTTTTGTTAGATAAATGTACAATTTTATGTACCGCACTGACCGCGTCCAGGGTTTTGTGTAGATGCAATTAGCTGCATCCAACTGTCTGGGGATAGATTGTATAAGTCGTAAGAGAGTTTAGCATGCGTTCACGGTGATTTATTACGTTAGTTGCTCTGTCTTCGCGCATGCTCGAAGCCCAAGGTTTCAGGGAGTAGCTGGCTCCATCGGTGAATGGGCTGACTGGAGGCGGGTCAGCAGACCTGACATTGGTAGCCCTTATAAGCATGCATGCTCTTTGCCACTCATGTAATCTCGTACGTGTGATCGCACCAGATTGAACGAGCGCCACCTTGTTTTAAATATGTTTATACCTTACAGTTTTGCAGATAAAAGAAATTTGCACGATAAAAAACTCGTAGTGCGCGAATCTACTACAAAAAAGTTGTAAAATTTGTTATTTACATTATATAACCCAATTGCTTTGATTTCAACGTAAGGCATTCATATTTTGATTATTAATCGAAAACAATACTTTTTTTTTTACCGTATCGTTTTTTGTGTTTTTTGGGTGTGGGTTGTTTTTTTTTTTTTTTTTGGGTGGTTTTGTTTTTTTTTTTGGTTGTTTTTAATTGAGGTAAATATGAAAAAAATAAATTATATGTAGAAGATACATATAGATTTCACTTTTGACATTTCTTCTACTTTCTTATAAAATCATTCGAATTTTTTTACTTTTGGAGATTTTAGCGCAATACTGATAGTTCTTATTATGTAAAGTTTTAATGTTATGTTTAAGAGTTTATAATGTTTATATGGAGAAGAGACATATATTGGATTTTCACTTTGGACATACATAGTTCTTGCTGTATTTCTGCATAGCAATCAATATGTCTTGAAAACTATATATTTATTTGTTTTAATTGATTTGTGTTAAATTAAAAAAAAAATACGAACCACGAGTACAATACTCAGTCAAGAAAAAAAAATATCTGTAGTCTTATAAAATTTGAATTTCGCTTTTCCGAAGGTATGTGGAATGATGTCAATGCTTTGGCGTTTGTTTTCGGTTTGTGATTACTGGAATTTACATTTATTCTAGAAAGGAAATAAACTCCGTAAAAAAAAAAAAAAAGTACGTCAGGATTCAGAGTATGACTTAGCGTAGATCCCGTCGTTGATAGTGTGTTTAACGTCAAACAGAACTTAAGTGGTGAAGTTGAATTTATGCTAAAATTCTCTTTGGACGTTACGTTTTCGCCATCTTTGTCATTTATTTGTGAATTCAAGTCGTATGACGATCGATAATGCTTAGATTTTATTAGTACTAAACATATATAAAAACCTCGTTCGATAATGTTTTCGTTCGAAGTTGGCTTGGTTGGTTTGTTGTTTTGTTGTAGGAATTTGGGGTTTTCTGTTGTTGAGAAATAGAGCTGTTGTAAAAGTGAAAATTGTCTTTTAATAATTAACTTTATTACTTTTGTGTAATTTTGGTCGTTTGGTTTTTGAGCGAGAAGCCGCTGTTTTGCTAACTGAAAAAATCTCTGAGGTTTTTCTTGGTCTGCTTGTTGTTTGAGAAACAGCAGCTGTAAGTGAATCTGTCTCTCTCCATAACTAACTCTCCCTGGCTGTCTTGTTGGCTTCAGGAGCTGCTGCTTTTGGTAAGAAAAACGGGTACTGGTTCGTTGAAGAGTGGTGAAAAAAAATGAAAAAAAGGTGGCGAGCTCCCGAGGACTGCCATATTATATTTTTTGCGATCTTTTAGTGCTGTTCTAGTTTTCGGTCTTCTGCGTTGTCGCGTTCTAAAATTTTTGTTTTTTTTTTGTGTTCGTTGTAGTTGGGTTTGTTTTGGGTTGGGGTTTTTGTTCGCGAGGAAAAAAAAAAGGGGGCGTTCAATCTGGTGCGATCACACGTACGAGATTACATGAGTGGCAAAGAGCATGCATGCTATAAGGGCTACCAAACCGACCAAACGCCTCCAGCAGCCCATTCACCGATGGAGCCAGCTACTCCCTGAAACCTTGCTTCGAGCATGCGCGAAGACAGAGAACTAACGAATAAACACCGTGAACGCATGCTAAACTCTCTTACGACTTATACAATCTATCCCCAGACAGATGCAGCTAATTGCATCTACAAAAACCCTGGACGCGGTAGTGCGGTACATAAAATTGTACATTTATCTAACAAAAAATCGGCACTAACGCTGACCGTTAGTAACTCAAAATTTAAAAAAAATTCTATATGGCCCATAATCGACTTTTCAAGTCTCCCAAATTGAACGCTCATCCCCGATTTCTTCAGACCTCCGCTTCGCAAAATTTCCCATTTCGTGTCCAAAAAAATTTCCATTCATTCTCCAGTTTCCTAACATTTCCAAATTGTCACCTGTAGAAATCCGAGTTCTCCATTGTCAGTAAATGCTCATCGCCGTTTGCTCGTGTCCAATTATTTCTATCATTACTGCCGTGTTTATTTCCTACCATATAACTTTCATATAAATCAAAATTACGATTTTTGACAGAAATATTTTTCGAATTGAAATTAAACCAAATTTTACTCTTTAAAGTATGTAATTCCACATCGCGTTGACTGATCTTGCTTCAAGATGTTACAGTGCATGCGTACCCAAATAGTACACTTACATGCATACTACAGTTTCGGACACAGAACACACTGCTAACCTAAGTAGTGAACATTGACGTTGTGTCCGGATTTCTTCGGACTGACACGCATTAACACTCATACTAAACCTAACGTCGACGGCGGATACTCCCAACGTGCTCTACTACGCTGTTATATTTTCAAACCACGTAACGCACAACTCATAAACGCGACATCGGCCAAATCAAAACAAATTCCTCACGCGATTCGCTCAAATAAAAGATATATCAATAAAATAATGATAAACATTTCCTATATCGTTCGTTTAAAGCAGGAAAATGCTGGAAAATTTTATTACTACAGCACAACTGAACGTTACAAAATTCATACAGCGCATAATAATAATAAACTTTCCGAAAAACATTAACTCCCTAGTTACTACATATTGATATTAATATATATATGCGAAAAACCGATGATTTTTCACTTTTCTGCCTTAACAAGAAAACAGCTACAGTAGGTATCAATGATTTACTTCGCAAGTAATTATACGAAATTCAGAGTAGTGTTGTTCAATGGATAGGCTTGGCGCTTATGTCAATAAAACAATAAGGAATGCCCGTAAACTTTCATTTGTTTTTTTCTGTTACCAATCGTCTAGGAAAATATAAAGTATAATATACTGAAAACCTAAAACCATTTACAGCTGTGCCAGATAGATTTATTGACTGGCGGCAATGTATATCTGAAGAAATATAATATACCATACAATGCAAAATGCATCCATAGAGATTATGTTGCAAAATCCTGGCGACACAAGTTAGTGACTGCACACATTTGCACAACTATAAGCTTATAGACTCCAGAATGGGAAGTAGTTGAAAAACTTGTTATATATCATTGGAAAGCTCTGGTAAAGCTACATAGAATAGGCCTATTAGTTTGCGGATATCTCGTTTACTTATTGAGAAAAGTCTCAAAAACTGGAGGGGGTGCCCGAAAAATGGGCCAAAATGACGTCATTTTGCCCATAACTTTTCCCACAGGAAAAAAATTCAAAATCGGGCTTCGTCACTGCACTTAAATCGACCATTGCGGTTCGAATGAGCTATCTTGCATCAAAATCCGCCCAACCGTCATCGAGATCCAGGTGCTGCAGAGACACACACAGACAGGACCTCCTCAACCCCATCCAGAGCCAAAATTGAAAATTCTCGTTCCACTCGAATTCAATAATTTAGAAAAAAACATGGCCATAAGTTACGCAAGGCTTACGACAAGACATAGATACCGCTGAAATACTTTCCAGAAAAATCAATACAATGCAAACACGATAAATTTCGAATACTTTTTGAAACAATACAGCTTTTGTCTTAAAACATTATATAAATATATACCTAAAGCGCACTCTTGAAATATAATTCTTCCTTTTTACTTTTGACAGTATACATACCGCCTTATTTATACTAGTGAAGCTCGCTTGGGAGCCAGAATTCCAGTGGTGAGAACAATCCCCCGAAGTCTGTTGTAGAAAGCACACACAAACAAAGCCAACACACAGTACGCAGGTGCAGCATTAACCGTGAGTGATGGGCCATAGTTTCTGCCCGCCTCTTTTGATAGCCAACGTATGCAGTAGACAAAACATCATACAACGAGTACAAAAACAATGAACTAACAATTTAATAATTCTATAAAACCCTCAATTGACCGGGAAAAGACCGTTAAAGAATTCAAACCGACACTTGAGGAAAATCCCATTTTTCATACCAAGTACGAAGCAGAAGTGTGAAAAATATTTGCCACACAATATTTTTGACACTCGCAATCAGCCTGTTGGCCAGAAAACCCCATATCCGACATTAAAACCAACAATAAGCACACTTTTAAGTGCATTTCCCACGACTTTTCACCAAATATTAAATTTGGCGCCAACTATAAGCTTATAGACTCCAGATAGGGAAGTAGTTGAAAAACTTGTTATATATCATTGGAAAGCCCTGGTAAAGCTACATGGAATTATAGGCCTATTAGTTTGCGGATATCTCGTTTACTTATTGAGAAAAGTCGCAAAAGCTGGAGGGGGTGCCCGAAAAATGGTCCAAAATGACGCCATTTTGCTCCATAACTTTTCCCACGGGAAAAATTTCAAAAATCGACCATTGCGATTCGAATGAGCTATCTTGTATCAAAATCTGCCCAACCGTTATTGAGATCCAGGTGCGACAGACACACACACAGACGGGACCTCCTCAACCCCCCATCCAGAGCCAAAATTGAAAATACTCGCCAACTTGCTTCGCTCTCTCATTCCACTCGAATTCAATGACATGAGTTTTCGAGCTTTACCTACCTATCGAAAATGAACAGTCGTCACACACAACATTTTTGACGGAACTAAATAATCAACAACAACCCAAATGTGGGTGAATGAAGTCCAGGTATCGTAAGATTTGTGCATCGACTGTGCTGGCATAACTTTTGTGCATCGACTGTGCTGGCATAACTTGGATCTGAGGGATCCATTTCAGCTATGACGTTGGTAAACACATGGTTTGGCGTCGTCGATGGAATCGTCCTTGTAAACATACCGTGGCGATCGCGGCACCGAGGATTCTCCATTGAACAACGCAAGGCCACGAACTTTCCATTCTTAACTGCATACAAGTAGCAATATCCTGGGTGATTTTGAGATTTGTATATAATTAAATCACACATAGCCTTTCTAATTATAGGCTGGCCGTAGTTCGCCATAACTAACCTAAAGCTTATATATGACTGAAACCAAAATCAAAGCAGCAGTTTTTTAGAAGTAGATTTGTAATTGTAACTGCAAAATAAAGCTGCTTGTTTGGATAGGCCTCTTTTAACCTTATAAGCGCTTGGGCAACTGGCCCCACACTTGCTGCACTTGCCCACACTCCAACAACATTGACCCCAGCAATACTGCCCAGTGCGCCCAATGCGATAGTGCCCTACTAGTAATGAAGATATGCTGGCATTTTAGACCAATAAACATACTACGTTCCATGGGCGAAGGGGGAATTGGATCATTGTATACTTGGCTCAAAGAAGCTGCTGTTCCACACCCGTTCTAGGGCTAACGACCCATAATTCATATATCGCTGTAGAATGTGTGTTTCACAAGTAATGCGTTTTCACAATATAATATAAATCAAATTCGTAGACCAAACCAGGTTTGTATTAAAACGCGCGATAGTATGGAAGAACCAAAAATGAAAAAAACAAAATGTTAAGGTAATACTAAGCAATACGGCGAAAATAGTTATAACTAAGAATTCAGAGTCGAGTAGCTACAACATTAATAACATTACAAGTTAATGTCACGAAAACGGAAAAGGTCAATGTTAGGATCGATCCACCGACTTCTCCCTCCTGTACCACTCGGCCATTCATACATTTAAAAGAACGGATTTATATACATTAAACAAATACCTAAATAGCAAATATGTAAATACAATATATAAAATAAATAGTGGCTCTTGGGTGCCCGAGTGAGACACGTCAGTGCCCAAGGGAGACTCATCAGCGACCTTGTGAGGGTGGTGCCCACGTGAGACCAATGATTATCAGAGTGAGACTACTGACTGCCCGAGCGCGACGATTGGTGCCCGAGTGGGAAAATATATACCACGTATAGCAACACAAGGCAACAAAAAAATTTGGTAATATAATTAAACTATAAATCTAGATTACCACAATAAAACAAGCACTACAATACAAAAGCATAGCACACGTTTTTTCAATTTTCTATAAATATGCACAGACACTGGTAATTGTTGCACAATTCAACATAAAAATTTACACTAACATTGCATACGTCCACAGTTCACTCAGATAGTACACAATAATTAGTATCATGTTCTTTCGGGAACAAGAAATATAATAGATTATTTGTATCCGGTTTGTGGAGCTTAAAATGGCGGTAAAAGACACAAAATCAAACCGCAATGCCAAAATCAAATCTTAATTATCTTCAGCAGCCACACTGTTCCGGTAATGCTACCCCGACGGATGCTTACTCAATGATAGCGGAATACCATATTCTAGTAAATGCTTGACAGGAAAATGACTAAGCTACACTTGATTTCAGGGGTCAACAGCAAGATCGTTACGTAGAATCAACCCCTCGACAGCAACCAACTAAGCCATTAACTACAGAAACGTGTTCAAAGCGCCACCAATAGCAATGATCCCAACTCAATATATACAGTTTCTTCGAAATATGCGTACTAAATATATTTCTTCGGAATCTTTTTGACAGTCCAAAATAGAACCATGCGGTTAGCTGACAATTCGATTAAAGTAAATTTTTATCCGCTTAGCTGTGTCCCGGGCCAACATGTTAACGGGCTCAGAAAGTCTAAACCCTCAAACATCAGAATGTCACAATAGCAATATTCATCTCGTCAGCTAGAATATGAATATATATATACAATTGCGAAATATGAAATTATTACCCGACGTACCACATAGATACGAATATTTTGTTCAAGAGATACAAATCGTATGACTAAAATCACATCGACAAATTATAATATTTAAATCATCGATAATTCATATAGAACTTAATGTATATACACAGACATACACGCTAGAAATGACCGCTGCTAACTCGATGCTCTGGAAATGATCCAACATAGCCCGCTCGCTGCTATGTTTTCTTGATTTTCGGTCACTCAGCGACAGTCAATTCTGGCACGTGCGTCATATTCCACACAGTCACCGTTCAATTGTATCATGTATCTATTATAACAAATATGATTGTAACATAGATTACGTATTTAAAGCCGTGTGGTACAACTCGCAACTTAAGAGTCTTTGAAGTCGCGGCAGACTATGTTACAAATCAGTTGAAGCATAGACAGCTGTGCATTCAAAGCATTGTACGCATTGTAATTCGTTCAATTCAAACTGGTGCAACCGTACTCATTTAACCTCGGCATTAACCCTGTGTGTAACTGTATGACGGCAGTGCTTCCTATGCTACAACTATTATCAGTAATAATGTATGTACATATTACAAGTTTCACAACCCTCCATCAATAGTTAGTAACAATATCGGTACAAAAATTGCACAATATATTCATGTCTTCTATATATTAAATAGTAAAAATATTGTCATGTATAATCAAACACCTAAATATACATATAACGCTACAGAGATACAATCGAAGTACTCTTATTCGTGATCAATGTCCTGATCCTGATGTTTGCCATCCTGATTTCTTTAGTACTTTTATCCGAATGTGAATGTTAAATATCAGAAAACTTTTTTTCCAATATTCAGCAGACATAATTATTTCCTTATAATCAATTTCAAAGAAAAATTAAACACCTCAAAACCCGTCAGTAAAAAGTTATAGAAACCCCGATTTTTGGACAAGAATATACGTTTATAATACCTTGCATGGAGAAGATATTGCCACGTGCTCAATTAATTAGCATACCCGGCCAATCTTTGGAGCTTCAGAAATCTCATATTCGTGATCAGCGACATCGAAAACCCCCGCGTGCAATTTTTTTCTGATTTTTGAGCACTTGAAAATTTTCAAACAATTAGCAAATAAATTAGTAATTAGCAAATTAACTAAGTATTAGCATGTTTTTAGCATACTCGAATAGTAATAAACACCAGATTCGTAATCAGCACGGCAAGATGTAGTGCACGCACCAAAATAATAGCTTTACACTAATTATTCATTGAAAAATAAGCAATTTTTGTTTGAAAATGCTAAAAATAGGCTAACACACTTAACTAATTAGATAATTTCCTACTTAACTAAAATAAATTTTGACAAAACTATATCTCTTGCGCCTGAGCGATATTAGGCTTGTCAAACAAACAAAAAATTTTAATCGGCCCTGTAGGTATTGAGGAGTTTAACGGGCGGACAGACAGATAGAAGGTGCCAATTTTCCCCCTCTGACGAAAACAAAAACGCTTCGATAAATAACAATGCAAAGCAAATGCAGTTTGAAGGACATATTTGTTCGCGAATCGGTACCAAAATGTGTTAGTGATCCCGCTTCCTTATTACCTTTAACCCGAAGAGTTTTAGCACCTTTGGTCACAATTGCATCAAAAAAATAAATCTCACATTAAGTTTGTAGAATTAATATGGGAACATTTTTGTACCAATAGCGATAAATAACAATGCAAAGCAAATGCAGTTTGAAGTACATATCTGTTCGCGAATCGGTACCAAAATCTCTTAGTAATTCTGGTTTCTTATTACCTTTAACCCGAGGAGATTTTAGCACCTTTGGTCACAGTAGCATCAAAAATGAATCTCACATTAAGTTCGTAGAATTAATATGGGAACATTTTTGTACCAATAGCGATAAAGATTAGTTTTCCTAAAAAACTTTTTCTCAAAATCTATCTGTACAAAACGTTTAGAAATCTAATAACCATCATCAATGAATTATAAAGCTATATTGCATTATTTTTTATTAAATACCGCTTAAGCTAAAGCATGGGCCCACCGGGATCCACAAACGCAGTAGATATTGCTAGCCCCAAAATACACAATGAACGGATAATTCGTGATTGCATTCTAGCCAGACAATCAACGCTTCACTGGTAGCTGTTACTATATTACGTGATCTCTATATGAATAAGCTATTAAATTATTCAGAAATTTCAATTGTACGAACAATATGCAACGATTATGTGGCGTTAACTGCGCAGGATTCGTGACGCAGCGAATAATTGACTACAGCAATTGTCGTACCTGGCTCACTATTAGATCAAATATTTCGTCGCTGTTGTGAAACTTATTTGTCGGACAGATTTTAAGTTTTATAAAAAAATTTAATATCAAGGCTTTCACGCAACTGTACGCACGGAGATATAACCAAAACTCAACAGTATTGTAATCGGTCATAATCCTTACAAATATCACAAATCCCCAAAAGTTTGCACTATACATACAAATCTTATATATTTCAACAACGCAACAGTTTACATGAAGTGAAAGGCTAAAAGTGGAGTCACCCTAATTTTCTAAATGTTCTTACGATGTTCAGAAATAAATCAAAGAACGAGAATGTATTCGTGACGGCTTCCTGCGTTTTGATTCAAGAGAAATCAAATGAAGAAAAAGTTATAAACATAAATGTAGAAAAGATTAATCGCTGTACATAATCTGTAACCCAGGCGCAGTTGAATGTAGAATTTTTCAAAACCTAGTCCGTGTTGGCCAGCTGAGTAACAACTGAGTTTCGATCTCAGTGATCTTAACTGAGTATCGAAGTTAAAACTCCAGGTCGAGCATGGATGCAGTAGCACCGACCCGAATATCGGTCGCAGCCAGAATTTAGAAAATGGTGGTCTAGCCCCATTCACGTAGGCGAAAAGAAGAGGTCCAAGAATTTTTTGTTTCATACATTTACAGTTACCTAGTACCAAAAATGATCTATACTCCGTCGACAGACAATTTTGGCAAAACTCATATATGCGTATAAATTAGGTCAATTTTCGACACGAGTTCCTTTGTTTCAGTTTACAACATTTCTGAACTGATTCTTCCTTTCTTGCTACGATATGGAATAGATGAAAAAACTATCCGAAAAGGGAGGGTCTAGACCCATGGCTACGCTCTTGGGCGCAACTGAGAGCATTGATGCAGCGGGTACGAACTTAGCAACTATGTCAATGTCTACGTCATAGCCCCAGATTGAGTACCGGTAACACAATTTCCAGCTTTGCATCGACGTTAATCCTTGAGGGTTCTCGGGTATTGATATAGCGGGTGCGGACTTAGCATCTATGTCAGTGTCTACGTCATAGCTCCAGATTGAGTACCGATAACACAATTTCCAGCTTTGCAACGACATTAATCCTTGAGGGTTCTTAATCCCGGGTTCAAGCATGTTTGGAAGCTCAGTGGAACTAAAAGAATTACAATAGTCATAATATCTAAGACATGTGTTTCTTCCGCCTTATTAGCGAATTACAATAATTCAGTTTTATAACATGACAGGAACCAGTATCCCGAGACTGTCCCCGATGTGTTTTGTATCGCGGTTATTAACAAGTTTTAATTAGTAATGAAATTTGATTATTATTATTATTATTATCGAATTCATTGGTGAGTTTGTGTAAGCAATATAAATAAAGGTTTTGAACAGAAATGGTCAGCTTTACAGTCCGGCCATGTGGGCAGGCAACAAAACCACCCTTATTAACAACAACTAACAACTTTGGGTGAGCTTATTAGTCAACTATTTGGTGGTGTATACAGAAGACGTATGTAATTTAGCGACATCCGTTTCGCCGAGCTGTGATCAACCGGACATCAAGCCTGTTAAAAATCATCGAATTATGCATAAAACGTTGTCTAGATATCGTTTAAAACGGAATATATAGACCATATTTAATATATAATAATATAAATATGGTAATCAGTTATATAATATAACAATTTTATATTAATTATTTATAGCTCTGACTGATGAATATGTAATTCAGAGACAACTATATTGAGCATTAAAGGCGTGTTCACACACTCAAGCTTCTTGCTCAAATTTTGATCAAAAGTTGACGGTAATTTTTAAAGCAAAATTGCAATATTTCGAAATTTAAGATCAAAATTTGAGCTCAGATATTTTCAGGTAATTCATCTTGTCGTTGATTGGCTACCGGAATATCCTTGAAAATTTTGAACAGTGTTCACACCTTCAAACTTACCAAAAATCCAAAAAAGATGCCTTTCAGATTTTGATCAAAATTTTAACTCAAATTTTGATCAAAATTTGACCAAAAAGTTTGAGAGTGTTTGAGAGTGTGTAAGAGTTTGAGAGAGTGTGAACACGCTTCAACTTACAAAATCAGCCGAATATCATCCATGTAGCTTGAACAGTTGAGGAGATAAAATGTGCATCTACGTAAAAGATGAATTGTCCTACCACTCGAGTGCTTACTGAGATATTGCTGTTTTCGTGTATTTTAGGTCCCATGGATCCATTGGAACACTCATTTTGACACAACCCTGCAGCGTAAATAATAACAATAGCAGCACACCATGTATAATTATATAGAGAATGAACTACTCTACAAATATAACTCAAGACAACGGTACATCAGAACAGCGCACGGGCACGAGCTCACAAGTTGAGCCCTCTGGTAGTGGTTAACCCTTCGGGTACCCTCAGCCCGGACAACTCCGCTTGATAAACAGCTGTTTTCACGCAGTGTTACGTTTGACAATGTAGGGCCGACTTTCAACTTCGAGAATAATATAAGTTTCCAGACATGTATGCATAAATATAAAATGAATATATACATATTTAGTTTGCTATGATTATGTAGCTTATTTTCGACGTATTGTCGAAGATCGATAGCTTTCCGCTACGATGGCTTTTTTAGGTTTTGAACAGATCTTTTAATCCTTCTGGCCCAAGTTCATATAATTTCAACGCCAGCTGAGGTCGATTTTGATAAAATTCGTGTTAACTTTTCCTTAAAACCGACTGCAAATGAAACGTAACTTAACCGATTATGTCGTAAGAACGTCGCAAAAAAAATTGGGCGAATCTGAGTAAATAAATAAGTTTTGCATGAACATAACTTCAAAAGCAAAACTAGAGAGCTGTGACAATGTTTTATTAAATCCAAAACATCGAATATTGAAAATTTATGTTTTATCAACTGGAAAATTGTGATATATTTGCAAAATGCGGCCTGTTTAGAGACTTCATATCAAAAATTTAAGAATACACAAACCGATAGAAGATTTTCGGAACCGACTTCACTGCATTCCCTCCGCCTTACGGACACTTAGATTTAGTTAAACAAGAGAGCGTGGAATCTATTTTACTGTGTTACGACAAAATGTACAAAAAATTTGTGCCCATACTGAGTATGCCTTATGATACTGCAAAATATCCGTCATTGCTTCGGGGTTCCGGCGGAACCCATCACGTATAGGTCGCAAATCCGGGTGAATTGAATCATTTCGATAGTGTGATAGGGTAAATAAACCTTTAGTGCCTTCAAAAATGGCATGTTATATCGGCCCAAACGTCTTAAAATCAAATTATAAGCAGTTACTGCGCGGCCAGCACTGCACATGATTATTTTCCTGTCGACATTAATTGTCTTATCCAATGTCGTTGTCACCCAATATCTTTCGTTAATGACCCAAAAATCTCAAGGTCGAAATTTGATCGGTACATGAGCCGTCTCTTAGGGGGCACCGAAAGACATCTCATCCCCGTCGAACTTATTCCGAATGACCGGACTATACAGCAAAGGAAAAGGAGGAAAACCAGGCGTTAAAATTCCAAACAACTTTCAATCCGATAATTACAAAATATATGTTGCAAGCTGTAGTTATCGCAATAGATGACATCTAATTTCTTTGTCTAAATTTTTAAATGACATCATTCTTCGCTGAAAATCACGGCAAAGTTATAAAATGTTTTTTACTCTCCAAATATGGAGTTTATTCTAAAAGGAATGGTGGGTTCCTTCATCTGGAGGTTGTCGATTTGAGTTGGTGGTTTTCCTTATTTAGACGCGGTTTCAAATGGAGCGTTGTTCCTGTTACTGGGCACGGTTAAAATTGGTAGTAAATTGCATTTAGTGTGTTGCCCGACAAGCTTCTTGTTTCATTTAACTAGGCGGATTCCTTTATTTTACACTGTTTAAAATACAAGACAATATTAATTTAGTGGTCAATGTCTAAATGACCCACGTTTACTATTTTAGTGGATTTGGTGGTTTTCTTTATTTGGACGCGGTTTGAAATGCAGTGCTGTTCCTGTTACTGTGCACGGTTAAAAAGTGGTAGTAAGTTGCATCTAGTGTGTGTGCATTTCACACATACTAAGGACAAATGTTAAAAAAAATTCGCGGTTTCTTTTTACTGACCGCTACCGAATTGCGTTATGCGTTATCTGAATTGGGCACAGTTTGAAAGGTTGAATAGCATGGGCCATACAGCGCGTGCAGCCTGAAGGGCCTTGTTAGTGGATACCGTGACCACTAGGCTTATAGACATATAGACGAAAATAGAGGCTGTTGAAAAACAATACAGTCTTGACTGTGATCTTAACTGCCCAAAATGCCGGCAATCTTTCGTGTTTTGGTGATTAGGAAGTATGGATGCGGGTTACACAGATGCATGACGCATCCGGTCGTGACTCATCGCAGAGACTATGTCTCATCGTAGTGACATTTGCTGGCAATGAATCAACAATTTAAAGAATGCTTTTGTAATGCATAAGCACAAATTCCAATGCATCGAGTATCGCTTTACAAATTGTGGGCTCCGCGGGCCTGGACAAATTTTCTGAGCACGCAGGTGCGGCCACCGTGACGGTGGACGAACCTCTAATTTTAGGCATTCGCACACCTCTGAGATACATGATTACCTTTTTCGCGTATTTATGATCTCATGGACCCATTCTGATCCAACCCTACAGCGTGTACAGTTATATAGAGGATGGATTGTTCTAAAAAAATGAGACCTAAAATGATCATATAGTTTGAGCGGTTACTGAGATACTGCCGGTTTCAGGTCCTTTTAACAACCCCCTTTGACCCAAATCTCTCATTTTAAAAGAGGCGTAGCAAAGCATTATATAAATATAGTACGTATTTTAGATGCGTGTTTTACAAAATGACCCCAAATATCGCATCGGGTTGCCCAGGTACGATAAATCAGATTTTTCGGACCGCTTCGATTTCCGATCCGAGCTTTGTTGGCCAGCTTTTTGGGGTGGAAGATGTTGGAATCGGGCCATATAAGGCACTAAACGGCAACAGATTTCAAGCTTTCAAAATGAGCTATGGCGAGAATAAATCCACGCAGCCAAAGCTTAGATATGCGTGTCATCCTAAAAACCCAATAACGTAAAGTATTAAATTTCGCCAATGTCACGACTAGTAAGAATTCATCGCTCTGCTCGTTAGACTCACTAAACTCAGAATTCAATAAATATTACACAAACATCACTCCCTACCACAAATTTTCACACTTCGGCACGCAGCGATAGATCCAATTCATGCACAAAAACACGACGACTACAGCAAATTATTGAGCTAGCTTTTATGTGAATTCCAAAACCGGAATGTGAAGTCGGTGAGTGGTATATATACAGATCGGATATAATATGAATATAAATGTCAGTACTCTCCAGAAATGACTGTCAATTTTTGATCTTGCGAGTGTCTCGCTCGAGAAATAATAAAAAAATAATGAAATACTAATTTAGAACCAGCTGTTTCGACAGAAATTTTGACATATATATACTGTAAGTGTACATTATAATAAAGATATCACTTTATACATTATATTTTTTCACAATAATTATTAACAAAATTTTATATAGATAATATTCACTTTCGTCAACTCGGATTACATCGATAACTTTATTACACAATCGTTGACTGTACCTGATAACGCTGGCAACTTTATCATATGTAATTATTGAGGTGTTTACACATCTGCAAATACAACAAACCCGATCTGAACAAAACATGCGATAACTTTACAAACAAATACTGAAGGACTGTAGTTTCAAAAATCGACCCCGATTTGGGTACCTTCGCCCAGCGATTCCCGGTAACACATCCAGGACATCCAAAAGATAAATATGAGAATATTCAAACTACAATTTAAATCATACATTTACTGTGACAATACCGCTGGCATGGATTAAAGTAATAGGACAATACTTATATTTTTTCATAGAATTATGTTCTTCTACTGCGGCATGTCTAATTTTACTACGACGTTAACGGTCACTTTATCCCGGTAATCATCCAACTTTAGCGCATGGCTATCAAAGCAAATCCTAAAATTTGACATAACACAAATCCGGCTGTTTATCATGGGTACGCAACTTTGTGAGAAGACATAACTATAAATTATATTTGATCAGTCATCATCAGATCATCACAAAATGTGCCCGATGCTGAAGAAAAACATAAGATATAAAACCAGACTAATCAAAATAGGCCCACATTGTTTATATCGCAAAGCGCTTAACTTCCAAATGATTAAAAGTATAGATGAAATGATTGCCAGACAAAACGTCAAAAAATTTTCTCCGTTTGCTTACACAAATCGCTTCGCTTGGTCTAACCAGACAATGCATAAAGAATCGAACCTAACATCATATTCAACTGCGAGAATCATGGCTGTACCCAACGGTCTTGCGAAACAGTTAGTTACATGATCGCAACGCATATTACCAGCAATAAACTAATTCCTCATTATGTCACAAATTTGCAGGAATTAAAGAGTAAGACGTTATTTACTAACAAATAATACAATTATACACCACACATAAAAATGACTAATTATAATAAACTTCATGAACAAAAAATACATATCATTATGCAATAAACTCGTAATTTATGACACTTTGACACCAAAATTATACCGTGCCTATTTCAACCAAATTATTCACATAGCGGCGGATCCAGAATCAATATCCAAACGTTAAAACTAGGCCAAATTGCAAAAGCAGTGGCGCAAAGATAGCAAAAATTTTAAATGCACACTTGGTTCCCGGTTAATAAAGGACTGGTGAAACCAAGCAAGTGTTTTCAGTGGCGGATGCAGAAAGTTCTGACAGGAGGATGCGGTTTTGCAAAATTTTTTCGACATAAAGGACGAATGGTTTGTTATGAAAATTTTTTGACTGCTATTGTAACAACACATATTTTTCATTCTATTCCGGATATTTCACGTTTGTGTGGTACAGTTATGTGCAGAAATAAGTGCAAAATAATCGATTGAAAATTTCGATCTATTCGATTAAACGAAATTTCTATCGATTCTCGATTTTCGCACAATTAGATAATTTTCAAAATTTTGATTATTTGCAATTAAACGATATTTCGATCGATTGCGATTAAACGAATTTTGGATCCATTGCGTTTTCGATTGCACTTATTTCTGGCCACGACGGTATGTCAACACTGTGAGGGAGAAGGCGGAACGGCCATCCTGAGTTAACGCCACTGGCAGGCGACAGTGCAAGCTGAAACGCATACGTACCACCACACACGCGAGAATGCATGTAAACGTATCGTATTTACGTAATGGCGCGTGTAATACGGTTCTAAAAACAATAATTGCGTGACAACGCTCCGCTGCCAATCTATCAATAGTAATAATTTCAGCAGCCACGCAATTCACATGCGTTCATGTTAACACGCACGCACACGTCTTTCAAAATGCAATATTGAGCGCAAACGTTCTATATTTTATTAAAGCCAAATCAGCCTGTGACGGTAACGTAGAACCATGTTTATCGTCAAACAGTAATTTGAGCAGGTTAATTATATCCTGCTTGCTAGCCAGATCAGTGTTATAGCCCAGGCACCCGATATACACTTGTTAACAACGCAGTCGACGACTAGGTTGGCAGCCGTCTAATAGGTCACGTCAAGGATTAATAATTCATACCCTGTTGCTGTTCTGATAGCTGGAACTGTTTGAGAGACGTTTGATATGATAGCACCGGATTTAGATCCACAACGAATAAATATAGTCCAAAGGGGGATAGCTCTTGGCATATCTCATTGTCCAGGTAATGCGTGGAACTTAGGCAATTCGCCTTTCGCAACAACTACTATTTTACGTAAACATTATGCTCTTATATGTTCAAGACTCACTGTTTCGTAAGGCTTATACAGAACACGATATGGAGGACGGGATGTAATATTTTGCAAGAAATGGAAGTAAATATTTGTTACTTGGGTGCCTATTTAAAAGATGTTAGAGTTTGCAACGTGCTGAAAACATCAATCGTGAGTTTATAAATATGATTTGCTAAATGATTTAAGCGGAATTTTTTTGCTTTGATTCTTGCGCTATATTCGCTGCTTTAATATTATAAACATAACCGACAATGTATCTGGCTTTATTCTGTATTCAGACCTGCGTAATTCTGAAGCATAACGTACAATAAGGGCGAACTAAATCTTTGACTATCGACCATTGCGTTCCTGCTAAATGGTTAAACACCATCAAAAGCAAGAATAAACTTGCAGATTGCTTGAAAATGAAATTTATTTTTGATCACACACGTCCGTAGCTATTTGACTCAAATATGGCTGGAAACAAAATATTTAGCAGGGATTTTTTTCACCGAAAATGCCTACAGTGTCAGTGTTAAATACTAAAAATAAATTATAACTAAAAATCTATTGATAGAGGTTTTTCTAGCATGAAAATGACTTTCTGGGTGCCAGTCTATGAATGGAAACGATTGTCAAATTTGGAAAAAAACTAAAACAGAATATGTTAAAACGTATTATCGAAAAGCTACTAAACAATATAACATAGTCGTGGACTAAACTAAGTAAGTAAAGGCGTGGCATGAAATTTAGCCCGGAAACGACAACTGCACGAATTTATCTTCCCGTATAAACATGGGCAACGAATGACTAAACTGCATCTGAACACGAACAGACGCCAATTTTGTTCTGTTGACGTCCGTGTTTTGTGACAATACTTTTTTGTCCGTGACTGTAGTACTCCAAAACCCCTCAGTCAACGTCGATCACCTGAAAACAAGATCGTTTTGAGGCAGTTTCAAACAGCAACTAACCTCACTCAATCACTAGCAATAACTCTCACTCAAGTAAGAATGAAAGAAAACATTATTCGTCGAACAAGTTTAGCAATACATCGGCCAGTTACATGACATAGTTTAACGAACGTCGTGTCCGGCCAGTGACTGTTGTACCTAGCGTGCCTTGTCCTGAAATTGATTTCAGTCATTTTAAACACCCGCTTTACGCATACATATGCTTGCTGCGTCCGCGATTCATCGCCATATTCGTTGTCGTCACGTCACGAAAACCCCTCACGATCGTATATCATTTGAACAGCGCTAAGTATATTCGGCTCGACAAACGTTGGCTGTCTGAAGCTTTCATCAACTATGTGATGATTGTAGTGAACGCTTGCTTCCATAAGATACAAATTCGGATGTTCGCCAAACAACTCGTCACTTCGTCGCTGATAGTACTTACTCATTTTGCATTTCGCCGAATAGACACCCTGTTCAACAAGAACCGAGTGGCAATGTTGAACACCGTGATCCTGCAAAAACAATGAGTGTAAACAGCTTGTCGTTTCGTCAACTATTGTATTTACTCATTTTGCGTTTCGCCGAATAGATACACGTTTAAACAGGAACCGAGTGGCAATGCTGGACACCATGATCCTGCAAATAAGAACGAAGAAGTGGAAGCAGCTCGTCAACTCCCCAACAATGACACCACTACCATTTCGGATTATCAGCCACGCCTGCTGGAGTAGTTGAGAAGATATACAGATTGTTGTGCTGGCAATTCTTTCAAGCACATAGAGGATCAATTGCCCTATAAAATTAGACAAACATACTTGCATAGCTCGGTGGTTGAAGATAAGTAATGACAATAGCAGCACGACATGTGAAGTTACATAGAGGATGAATTGTTCGACAAATACCAGAAACATCCTGTAGAGCTCAGTGGTCTCGCACAATACCGTCTCCCTGTATTTTATCTCCCATGGGTCCATTGACGAACACTTTTTGACACAACCCTGCAGCAAAATAATGACAATACCAGCAACCTGATAGAGGATGAATTGGTCTACAGAAAGAGACCGAGCATACCTACATAGATCCAGCGTTTGCGAAGATATTACCATTTTTGTGCATTTTGGATCCCAATCGCCCATTCTAGAACCCGTTTTGACCCAAATCCTACATTCTGAGAGAACCACAGGAAAGCAATATATACGGTTTTATAGGAACTTATTTGCTCTACAAAATAAGCCTAGTTCGACTTTAACACCGACACCGGTAGTCGAATAAAATAGTTTTATTATTTGGGTCCCGTGGGTGCCGACACTATTCCCTTTCGCCCGTTCTTTCGGGAGAATGTTGGTATCGTGCTTCCCGCCTTTAGGGGGACTTGGACTTCCCTCATGTTGTTTGTTTTCGTGAAACATAAACATTCACTTGTGATTGTTCATTCAACTAGATAGATAAAGACATGTGTGCACGGAACAAACGAATACATTATTTTTAAACTTCAAATTAGAGCAAAATTGGTCATTGTCAAATTAAAATAACTGATGTTGATAATACATAATCAATTTTATTTATTTTAATTTTTTTATAATTTTTTGTATCTAATATGGTACTTGGTCCTGAAATCATTGAAAATGTAGCCATATCGCTGTGATGTTTTTGTTGGAAATAGGCTATAGAAGTAGACATGTTGTGTGAAAATATGAGTGATATCGCAGAAACTATTGCCATGTTACAAGCGATACTTCAAAAATTTTGGTCTGAAGGAAGAAATTTCCTTAAAGACTAGGAACTCTATCTAGATTGCAGAACACAATGAAGCATAGGTACACCTACGCCTTTTGCGGACAACAGCCATGAGTTTTAGATATATGTGGATATCACACAATAGTGCACAAAGTTAGAACAAAACTAACAACGGCAATATGTTTCCCATGCCCTCAAACCATCACATGCAAGTTATCAGCCGGTACGTACCAGGACGTAACAATAAAATTAGAAATTTTGGTTTGATGAACCAAGGTGGCGCCCAGTCCTAGTAAAATCTATAGAACCATGGATCGCAGAGCAAAATCAACACCATCAATCGGTTTGCCATGCCCTTAAATTTCTAAATATAACTTTTTAGCCGCCCAGGACGTTAGAACAAATTTTCGAATTTTGGGTCGAGGAACCACGAGGGTGCCATATTTAAAACCCATAATTCCAGAACCGGTACCTGCATCTAAAACAAAAAAGAGACATCGGCATTTAGGAATTCATTTGACGATGAAATAAAACAAACCAGAGAAAAAATTCAAATACTAAGATAAAGAGACCCCTCGATTCCGTGAAAGGAATTAAAATGGGTTGAAAAATCCGCATTTTGACCTTTGATCCCAAACCATGGTCTCAACATACCCCCGTACCCACGGAACAATGGACCGGATAGTAAAACCAATGTAATTAAATGAGTTTCCCAAATGCCAGAAAAACCACTAAGTCAAACTTTTCGCTGCAAAAGGATGTCAAAATTACGAGCCAAATCTATAAGTCTGTTGTCAAGTTGGACCCCTAATTGTAGGAATTTCGGTCTCAGAAGTGTTTTAGATCCTAGTACTATCCTTGACTGAAATAATATTTCCGTTATATTTTTTGCTCCAAGTACTTAACATGAGACCACATTTATAGTCATAATGTTTACCGCAACGACGCGAACGCTGACAAGTAGACATGTCAACGCTTTAATTTGGCATAATTTTGCCCTGAAAATCATGTTTTAACCTGTTCTATACCTCATGGATGCCTATATTTCAACGATACTATATCTCTGAGCAGTATTAACAGAGCTAGCCTGTCCAATGGGGGTTACCAGTTATGCACATTCTCTAAATGACAATATTCAACGGTTAGAATATCATCACCATGACGATAAAAAAGGCTAGAGGCATAATTCATTTTGGTGATGGCAATTTAAGTTCTCAATAAAAGGAATTTACATTTGAGGTTTCATTTTGATTCTTGGTGGGCAACATTGCAGACAAACAAAATAGATTTCCAGCGTTCCACTATAAATTTCTTGTTTTTCAGTTTTCTTAGGAATTTCCCATTTTTGATATCAGATTGCCTGCTTTTTCCAATCTCCGTGTCTTCAAAGTTTGTGGCAACGATGCAAATAATCGCTCTTTACGTAGCTTTGTTCTATATGATAGCCAGCCAACCAACGCTATTTTATAGTCGTATAATATTAGAAAAGGCTACATAATATTATACCTGTAAGGTCTCGTCAGCCATATCCAAATAATTGCTCCAGCCGTGGCTTTGTTTCTGTTTGACTTGAGAGCCACCAGCCAGATGCGCTTTTATGGTCGTTCGTTGCTCGACAAAACGATTGAACAAATTTGCGCCAAGAATATCGGACTCCGGATTGTCGCTAAAGTGTAAAGCGATCAGAAAAAAATTTGAACGCAATCAACACGGTTACTAAAAAACCGTATGTCAGGAATGACTGCCGAATTTACTTCAACGCTTAATAAAATAGCAAATTTTGTTTCCATCGAACACTTGTAACAAATTTTACACTGAATTTCAAACAGTTTCTCTCATGTTTCGAACACTTATGGCGGATCGAGTATATTTTACTGTTTTAAAAAATTCGCATTTAACAGTTGCTATTGAAAACGACTCGAGCTGACGTAGATACGCTATGACGATCCATAGTTCCCAAACAAACATCAAACGGGGAATCAGTCACGAGGACTAGGGAGATGGAGGTTTGTGGTTCCGAATTTCGGCTCCTCGAAATCTCGGGTCTTTGGTTTTGTAACCACTGTGCATGACTAATAGTAACTCGAAGGAAGACAACTCAGATAAGTTTTATGAAATAGATTAATCGTCTGCAACAATAGCCGTAATCTAATCGATCGTAAAGGTATTGAAATACACTAATGTGCTGGAATTGTAAAATATAATCACTAATCTCGGAGTAAGTCGGTTAGTTTATAAGTATCTGAACTTGCATTTGTTAGGCAGTAGACATACAAAAACTGTTCGTCTAAAATTAGGGAATTAAAACGTTGGCGCATTAGGAACCTCTAGGATAATCTCGCGAATCACATAAAAGAAATAAAGATTAGTCATAAAAGCCATATAAGTCATTAGTCATAAATAATAATTGTGGTGATAGTTTACGGGCTAAATGCATATTAGATGTAATGGCGATTCTGTTTAAAAAGCATCGAATAACTGAGGGGCCAGCGTCTACAATTTGATGCATTTGGCGTGCCAGCTTTCAAACGTGTGTGCAGCTGATGCACGTAAAATAATGTGAATGATGCATAAGTGTACATATAATTGAACACAGCCAAAACAAAACTATATGCAATCGAACGATCCATCTTTAAACGAAATTCGGTAACCCAAACTAACATTTTGTTTAATCGCAAACATTTTATATTACGCGATCGAACTTATTTAAATTAATACCAAACGATCGATCTCGTTCAAACATAACGATCGAAATTCAGCATTTAACACTGATTGTAACTGTAAATTTCGGTCTTGCGGTTAGGTAAAAAATTTTGTCTCCATTTCTTCCGGTGAAAAATTCGAAAATCTGATACCCATTATACACTCTCTCTCTGTGGCCATAAATATGTTTCAGCGACATAATAGGTGTTAACTTTCGTCAGAAATAAGCCCACTTTAGTATATCAAAATGGTGAATGTTCAACTACTTTCAGCTCGCTTCGTTTGAAAACGACAAGGAGTGGAGAAAATGTGCGGTGTTTTAACCCTTAAGTGACACGGTTGCCCTAGTATACATACATTGTGCAGCAAAATAAGTCAGTGGGCTGTAGGTTCTGGCATGGAGTTCAACGTAGAAAAGTGTTCTTGCACCCATTTCGGCCATAACAACCCCAATCTCCAATATAATTTGGATGGCAACAGCATACCAAATAGTGAAAACGAAAAAGACCTTGGTGTGTGGATATCAGCCAACATGAAATCGTCGAAGCATTGTACTGAAGCTGCAGTCAGTTGTGGGAAGGTCATCAGGGCGACTAAGAGGAAATTCCAGTACCTGACGATTGCAACATTCATGCCAATATACAAGACACTTGTGAGACCACGGTTGCAACATGCGACTTGCTCTTGGTGTCCTGACTACATCCGGGACTGCATGGTATTAGAAGACGTTCAAAGAGGGGCAGCCAAGCTGATACCCAGCATAGCCGTTATGGCTTTTACGAACGGTTGGTATCTACAAACTCTTGAAACACGAAGAATTAGAGCAGATCTCATCATGATGTATCGAATGGCTCATAATCTTGTAGATCTTCGGTTGGATCAATTCTTTCACGTTGCTGACGACGATCGTCTTCACGGAGATCTGTTTAAACTACAAACTCGATACATACCACATAGAAACTGTGCTAGATATAGTTTTGCTTGCCGAACCATCCGATTATGGAACAATCTACCAGATAATGTCGCAACAGCTTCATCGATGTCATCCTTCAAACGTTTGCTCCATGCATCCAAAGCATACCAGAACACTGACATTGCTGCTGCTGCTGCTGCCGGTGTCTGCCTTTCAGAATCAATTTATTCCGACGAAGAGTTTCTACGCGAAGCCGATTCTAACCGGCTTGCCACTGTCCCGAAAACTATCTCATTGCGGTTATATCAAGCGCCCAGACGGAGGTACCATCATGTTCGTAAAATCCTGCGGTGTGCGTTTACACTACGTTGTTATTCGCTTGCTTTACAATGTACCTTAAGGAAAAGCGCCTTCCAGATCCTAAACACCGTAGTGGCTAGTGTACGATACTAAGCGCCAAACGATTCACGTTCATTCCGTTGTTGCGGCAAAAGTTCGTTCACGATTGTAGAAAAAAATACTCTTTTGTTCAAGATGGAAAGGGTAATCAATACAGCTTCGTTCAAAACAGAAATGGTAATCTTGGTGAATACGTACTGAAAATGTCCAATCTTCAACGTTATTGTAATCATGTCGCACGCGACAGGGCAAACTGATTAGAAACCCATATAGCCACATAAGATGATCCGATACAAATTTCAAACCCTGATATCTAACACTAAATCTTTGCATTTTGTTCCCGCATTCGTTCTATAAATCAGTATCGACAATCGTGCCCGGAAGTCGCCGCTAAGCAATGCTTTTCACTCTGAGATGAGTCATGTCACAGCATACTCTAAATAAATTTCAGAAAATACACGATGTTGAACAATTGATTGTTTACCATGGTAAACACAGACAGGCAAAAATTTTTGCACGGTTGAACGCTATTTTTCTTCCAAACAACTAGGCAGAATCAGATGACAAAGTTCACAGGATCCTTGTACTGAATGTGAATACCATGAAATCAGACCTAATATTCAGACATAAAACAGTGTAAACAATAAGTGTTATTGTAAAATAAATATAAAAACAGGGCTCATCCCAGTTCAAATCCACAACATCAATAAATTCAGCTGCTAACATTACATTACATTACATGATTCGGACATTGCAAAAACAGCTGTTAACAGGAAAGAGGAAAACACTACACACGTGAAAACGGTGTAACAAGCCCTACTGTTCATACTTACCCGATGGCATATAATGTCCGCGGCGGATCGATCCCCATTTTAATCGCCTCCTGTTTGACGCAATATTCGGCATGATGATACGTCAGCTCGCTTGGTTTGCCCATCAACGCAGTGTACTTCATGCGATTACCCGTTAATTTCTTAAGAAATAATAACAAAATACCGCAAAAGATTGACACAACAACTGCTAAGAGCACAACTAAAATGTGATAGTACAACTAAAATAAAATATATTTATAAAAGTATCACTGTGAAATACGCTCGAAATTTCATTGTTTTTGGTTGTGCGAGACTACACTTTGGACGCATAAACTTAGCATACCTATTGTCTTTTTTCTAAACGACCTATGTAAAATCCACATTCACTGTTCTAGAAAAGATGAGAAATTCCGTTCGGTTGATTCTCAGACGAAAATAAACTATATCGATTCAGCTAATGTCAATTTATAGAAGTTTAATACATTTGAATCAGGACTCTGCCGTCGAACAAATTTGACGCAACTATCGTAAACGAAATGGTGCTATTAGGTTGTCAGTTATTGATCCTGAACATAGCCCTTCAAATTTTTATTCAAATCAGGCTAACATTATTCGCAAGCGGTTTGATTATCACCGCACAAACACAAAACAGCATATTTTCAACACCAGTATCCCCATTTTTTACAAAACACAAAAAACAGAATAGGATGATCAGTGTGTGCAGGCTAGGTTTACTTTCATCTTGGATTTTAGTTAAAATACCGGTTTAACCTTTTTCCGGGTATGATATTTTTGCAATTTAGCAGTGTCGTACAAATCACTTGATGATAAAAAACATTGCTCAAGTAGATTAAAAATCAGCGAACTTAATTAGTTATTAACTTTACGGTTATTTTATACAACCTCAAAACACCGAATCAATGGAAGATTTCAAATCCTTCTACTGAAAATTTCATGTGAGTTATGAAAAATCGGCTTCGCGGAATTTGTATGCACTGTAAGAATACGAAAAAAATTACAATCGCTAATTTATCGATAAAACACGTGTAAGCTAGAGAAAACACGCATAACCACATTAAATATTGTTACAAATCAAATCAAAAAGCAACATCTCCGTTGAATAATAATTTAGTCAAGCATTATTTACTCTATACAACGTTTCAAGGCACAACATAAACGTTCCATGTCCGATTCTAAAAAATATGATATTGACAGTCCACTGTAAAACTCAAAGTAAATAAAAATATTCATTTAGTCAAGCATTACTTACTCTATACAACGTTTCAAGGCACAACATAAACGTTCCATGTCCGATTCTAAAAAATACAATATTGACAGTCCACTGTAAAACTCAAAGTAAATAAAAATATTCATTTAGTCAAGCATTACTTACTCTATACAACGTTTCAAGGCACAACATAAACGTTCCATGTCCGATTCTAAAAAAATACAATATTGATAGACCACTGTAAAACTCAAAGTAAATAAAAATATTCAAATTACATGGTAAGTATTACGTATTACGACCAGCATTCAAGAAAATTACTGCGTCGAATTTGGCAACACTTGAAATTTACAAAATTGTTAGTTCGATGTGCCACCCATTTCCTACTTCTTGAGAATAATTGTTATCCTCCCATTCAATTTTATAATGGATGACCTATTACAACAAAATACACAAATCATGACAATCCAAACTCATTTATACAACCCGAGCCTCGAGAAAAACTGTATTTGTCAAAATTTACAAGACGTAGACACCATATCGGTAAGCTACCAAAATTTAAAAAATAATCCCAAAACTGTTACAGTATATTCAATATGAATTTCGTCAAAGACTCAGCTTCGAATCGCATCATTATATTGGTAATAACTTTCCACTTGCACACCAGTAGAACCAATCGATATAATAGTAGTAGGTAATATTTTTATACGACAAATTACTGGACTGATTCTCCGGCCACAAACCTAAATACACAAAACGCTGCTTGTTAATTTTAGAGTTCTGAAATTTTAATAACTATAAAACTACAAAAAATCCAAACTGTTCTCTCAACTGTTCATTGGGTCGTTTAAATAATATGCATTACCTTGGTAACGGCGCTTCTGCAACCCAAAGAAGATCCATATTGCAGGCCAAAATCGGAATATGAGGGTAGGGCGGCTTCGAGTCACGGCGCCAGCGCGGATTGCCGGGCCACCCGTCAGTCATAAGCGTGTCGATAATAAGTTGAAGGCTCGTTTCCCATTTCGCCGGTTCACCAAACAAAACTATGGCTGAAATATTATAATATACAATTTACTATTACTGTTAAGCCATTAATACGAGTAAAAAATGTTATAAGCACCATACATAATTACTATCACATCAATACAGATAATTTCGAGCAAAATACATTCCATGTCATATAAACACCCACTTCAAAATTTAAGCACGTGAATGAACTGTGATTTACAGTAGTTAACTAAGGTCTCATAATATTGATGAAATGCAAATGTGAAGACAATCCTTAAAAAAACATTATACAATAACAGAGTATTTATAAACTATTTATAAACCAATTTCAATCTTTCTGACATAGAATAAAATAGTTGGAAAAGACTGTATAAGAAATAGTCAATAGCTATGGTAAACACTACCTCCACGAGTACTTATTGATCGAATTTTAATCAATCAATTTCATCAGTAAGTGTTCAGCCAAATTAAGCCTGATGCACTTAAACAAAGATCGTCTGGGGAATGGGTGCCCCAGAACTTCGGCCGTTCCCTCGAATTTTGGAGCAGCTTAATTGGCTTCCCCCAAGTTTGTACTCCAAATGCTCTCAGCAGAAACAAAAATTAGTCAATTCAAGAAAAAACGTCTATAACAAAAATTTAATACTATTGCTTCTATTTTAGAATTTTGTGATAAATTCCAGAGCAAAATGAAACGTGAGCATAAGCTTTTTCAACAGAAAAATAATAAACATGCCACAAAAAACAACTACACATACGTTAAACAGGCACATAGACGCTATAAAATGAAACTACAAGAGCACCGGTTAAACTAGAGAGCAGTGTTTTGCCCCTATAGGGGCTGAGGGAAATCCAACAGGTATTTTTTATTCCCCAGTTTACAGCTTAAGGGCGTATCCATGATAAAGATTCTCCATGTACTATATTGATTCTGTTAAGAGCGCAGACCGTCCATCTATTCCATCACCCTCCGTTACCTTAAATCGTGGTTCCATTTAGTTCCATAACACATCTCAAATTACAAAACTTGGGCCTATGTTGTCGCAGCGTGCAGTGCCGTTGTTTATCCATGTGGGCAGAGCCACGACAGCGAAATGTTTTCGATACTTAATGAGCAGCACACGGTTTATGACATAACAAGCAATGCGAAGGCCGTTTTTAGTGTCTTAGTACACAGCTTTCGGTTTCCAGCTATGTAGTTATAGGCCCCAAAATATTAATAAAAACCCAAACTCTGTTTGCGAAACATCCAGTTCTCGTTTGGTGAGTGAGTCATTAATTATTTCTATTTTACTGCCCCGAAGAATCCTCAACATCAGATGTAACCCGTTTCCCACTTTTCATTGACTTCAGTTTTAGCCCAGATATTGAAGTTAGATAACACGTTAATACATGACAGAAAATTGGATGGTCACAGAAGTTTATAAACGTGCGGCCCATGTAAAATACAATGATTAGCATAAACACTTTCCCGTATTACACTACAAAATAGATTATTACTTCCAAGAAGTGCAGCGAGGCCGTAAAGTTTTCCTCTACTTCTAATTTAAATAATCTCAACATTTTTGACAATACATTAAGAATAATTTTGTGACATGCCAAATTACATAATTTGACTGGTTTTTCCTGGTTTCAACTCCGTAAAGAATCTTCTTAGAAATAACTGAAATAAGCATGAAAAATCTGTAAAAACACAGAACAAAAAACAAATGACTAACCATCTATTTTAGGAAAAGAATTATCCCGTGGTATTAAAGCTCCAGATAACTGAAATAATAAATGATACTAGATTATATAAATTTCTATTATTAAACGTAGTACATTTAAAATAATCCCACTGTAATTAAACTTAGCATGATAGATAAATTTTACGTCATATATCAAAAATCAGTAATTTAGTAAGACATTATACAGATTTACTCTTCCAAAAACATTACTTTGATTAAGACACAAATTATACTAAAAATAAACCAAAATGAAAATCGTGAACTCTTTGTAGTTAAATTGAACAATATAAATTTACCTCCATAACTACGAATAGCATGAAGAGCCATTAAAGGATCATCTTAACAGTGGCTATCTTAGCGACTCGGAAAAAACAACCCCCATAAACGTAATGACAGCGACTGTCTTTTTCAACTACTAATTAGTACGTAACACTATCATTGAATTCTGAGTAAGTGAAACGAGCAAAGCGAATAAGCAGGGTCACGTGTGGTGGTGCAAATTCTGGATATGGATCCCGAATAGGGCTAAAACCTTTACGCGGGCCCAAAAGCAGGTCAAATAGAATATTTTCACAACCGATCGCTGCCGCAATGTATTATTTTCACAATTAAAATTATTTGAGACAAAATCAAAATACATCTTCTTTTTATTGATCCTAAAGTTTTTTTAATGATTACACATTCCGCTTAAATCTGGGAAAAGTTATGTGCTGTAGGTCAGACAAAATCAAAATGCGTCTTCTTTTTATTGATCCTAAAGTTTTTAATGCATATATATTCTGCTTAAATATGGGAAAAGTTATTTGCTGTAGGCCAGAGAATATAAATTATTTTAAATATATAATCTGTACAGTGCTGACACTGAAAATTCGTCAATGAACATCGTTGATTAGAGCGTTAAGTCGATACAGACGAAAGACATTTGCAGAGACATGAGTGAAGGACAAGTAAATTCCGCTACTTGGGGCTCCAAAAGCTACATCGGCCGTACCAGTTTCCATCGAGGGTTAAGAAACTACTCTCTGCCATTTTCGTTACAAACATGGGCGCAACACGCCAATCAAAAATGGTCAGACGCTACCGGAAAATTGGCAAAGGAGGCCGCCACTCTTCGTGCGGCGCCCCTGGTTACAACTAGTCTCTGTCGAGAGCATAAAGCCTCTGCAGCCAAGTTACAAGCAGTCTATTTGACATCGAAACTCGTTTAAAGCTGTCTTTAACATAATAGTTCGCACTGCACTCGATAAACTTTTTGTATTTGACAGAAATAAAAAAATCACAAGACCTGGAATTGCTTCGACGACTGGCAGTGCTACTAGGTCACAGATACATTTTACTTAAAATACAATTTGTGACTTACCATTGCGTCTTGACGTTTTTTATAGTCGACACAATCTAAATACGAGAATCTTTCGGCAAGGCTTTCAACCGTGGTTACCTGGCTAAATCCTAGGCTAAAAATAAAATAATAATATTCAAAACATCGTACGAGTTGTTGAAAACGTAAACTGCTGCAATGTTTTAAGCAAAATTAAAAAAAACACATAAGACAGTTCATACTAAAATAATCATAAACAAAGATTCGCGAATTTTCACTCCAACAAACATCGGCTGGTTGTATACTTGAATATGTTTACTCTTGATCAAATAACATGAATGTATTTATATACACTACAAGAATTTCAGATACCACAACAGATTTCAATGAATTTGTTTAACAAATATTAATCGAATAAAGTAATCAAAAAAACGTCAACGATTCATCAAAATCAAATATTTCGCTATATAATCTAGCAAAATCGAATTCACCAGAGTTTAGTACGAGTAAATTCAGAAACAAAACACGTTTTATGTTCATCCAAAACACAAGGCGATGACAATTTCACTGATCAAGAATGCAATCGCATATGAAGCAGACAACAACTAATCTGCAGCTGTCAAAATATATTGTGTCCATAGCTTACTTACCAGCGCAAAAAATAATCGCCGATACACAAAACACAAAAAGATAACAACCGTTGGGTTGAAAACCCTTAGTCACATCAAACATTAATTCTGCGTTCGTCTGAAGTGATTGACTGAAGGGCTATAATTTCGTGTGGGAAATTGGGCAATATGAATGCCCGTGACGGTACCTAGAAGCCCAGAACAGTCTCGCCTCCATGGGTTCATCAGTTCACGAGTGCTCCTTTAAAGTACCCCCATCTCAGCAGATAGTTTAAATGTGAAAAAATGTTGACTTTAAAATTAATTTACATAGCTAATCACGTACATTTATATGATATATAATCACTCTATTTTCCCTAAGGTCACTGCGCCTTTCAAACCAACGGGTTTCTAGTATAAAAATAAAATGACTGACTAGAAATATTTAAAAGTAAACATCGAAATAAATCAAAATAAAAAAGCAAAGATAACATATTTCTAACTTTTTGGCAATGTCTAAAATTGGACCTTGTCCACTGGCTAGTATATGCTTGTCGTGAAACTCTTTGAACATTTTCAATGGACTATGAGCGAGAAGTACTTGACTTTCGTTAATCTGAAATAAAACGTTTATTAATGCCTAACAATAAAACATTAGTGTATCTTTAAACCTTACCCTATTGCACGGTAGCAAAAAAATGTTCTGGAATTGTGCCAAATTTTTGTAAACATAAAAATTTTTAAAAAATATATTAATGCCGAGACATTTTGAGATATCACAAAGTATAAAAGTAAATATACGTTTCTAACAGAAAAACATTAACTTAGAAAATCCAAAAAGCATTTCGTAAAACACTGAGCTATAGTTTTCGGTAAAAAAAGACTATAATGCATAAATATAATTGAATAAGAATTGTTGAAAAAACTTTTTGTTGTACACGAACAGTTTGATCCATAATAATGATACTTCATTTTTCGTTACCTCAAAGCACATTTTAAAATATCCCTGAACCACGCAATGCCTTATAAGAACTGTTGTGTAAGCTCTATCGCTTGATGTCAAATTCAAGACTGCATTCACAATAGCCACAAAACTTATATCTGATAATAGTAAAAAATTCATGCACACTAAACAAAATTGTTGCAAACGTGACTAATTGGACGGTTGCCTGCTTTCAGGCAAGGCATCTGATCAATGACTTGCGCCCAACAAACGTACATTAATCCCCAGATGATCTGAAATCTTAGCAGCCTTCGCAGCACGTAGACTATTACTCGCATTGGTTACAAACACTGTCGGCACCCGGAAACGACCGTGCGAGTCAGTGAGCGTTGTGATAGCTTCTTCTGCACCGGGCAGAACATCTTTACCTCGAAGTAAAACACCGTCGACATCAAGTAGAAGACCAAACCGGCAATGCTGTTGTTGTTTCTGCTAAAATAGAAGCTGTATACAGTGATGTAACCCATTAATAGTATATAATAGATTTGTAAAAGTGTACAAACGCGAAGGATATTTCTTTTGAAGCCAAAAACTCCAAAAATTCCTATTTAAAAACGGTTTGATCATTCTTTTCGAGAAGCAACGACATTCAATAAAGCAATATTCTACAAGCTTAATACAAAATAATAAATTTAAATAAAACCTTAAATGTGAGCCTTTAAAAATAACTCAACGAAGTTTAATTCTCCAAAACCAAATAGAAATAATCCAATCCCAACGTTATTCCAAGCTACGCAAATTCACGTGACAATGATTATTACAGAAATATCTTAATTCGTTGATGAGTAACGAAATAGCTAATTTTATACGCTAGCTGAATTAATAACACATTCAATCTGGGGTTAGAACAATGAAACCAAAGCGTTTGTCGGGTTAAATGGCCCTATAATCCTATCGTTCATCACCAACAATCAAAAACTTACTTCGTAAAAATTTCGAGAATTTCATTTTTAGGGGCATTTAGTTTTGCCTCGTAGCTCGAAAGTAGCTGATCTGACAAAAAAGCACGTATTACAGCAAAGTTGTAGCTATCAATGAGATGATTTTGCTTTGATCATTTTTCGATTCGATGTGTGTGGCAAAAGTTATGACCAAAAATGTTGGGTGATCTCTAATGATGAAAATGAAAAACGACAGAGAAACAAATTTTTCTCAATTAGACACTATTTGAGGGAACTCCGCTCGCTCCGTTTCATGAGTATATCAATATTTAACTCTCGACAGTAAGTTTTTCATATAAAAGTATATCCCCAAATTTCGGCTTGTCCACAGTGCGGAGGTGAGCTCTCGCTTTCCAAATCCCCCATTTTCGTCAGATTGTTCCCAATGTCCACACACTCGTAGGAAACCTCATGTTCAACTAAATCCAAGATTTATTGATGTCGCTAAATGTTTTGTTTCTGTATGTCAAATAGCTCATAAACATTTAATAACTAGTACTATTTCTACTGCTAAAAACCGGTTTAAACGTGAAAATATTTATACGACAGTTAAAGTACCTGAAAATATGGAAATATGCCGCATATACAGCAGTTTTCTCCCATCCCAGCCACCAATCGAAAGTTACTACAAAAATGAACATGGCTACCCCTAAAGTTCCCTCCACCGCTTTTAGGAAGGCTGTGGACAGGCTAGATGAAATCTTGACGGATAAAATAGTGAAGGATTAATAGAGGATAAATTGTTCTACAAAATGAAACGAATAACATCCGGATAGCTCGAGCGACTATGGCGATATTCCCATTTTCGTGTATTTTGAAAACCACGGGCCCATTAAATAACCGGTTTTGACTCAGCCCTGCAGTGTTAATAATAAAAAAGCTGCACAGCATAAACAAAACGAAATGAGAAAATTACACCTATATACCTCGACCGATTATGGCAATATTGCCGTTTTTGAGTATTTCGATCCCGTTTAAAAAGCATTCTCACCCAATTCTATATCCTGAAAGAGCCGCATAGCAAAGCATTATATATACAGTCTTATAGGCTATTTGCCTTATAACATCTGGGCTCTCCAGATGGGGTGCTGGGCCCCTGGCATTTTCAGCTACCCCTGACAAAAACAGTCTGCCACCGAGTTCGTGCACCCAGCAAAAATTTTAAGCTTCCTCCGATTCGTCGCCTGTTGGCAATTTTTTGTTTACAGTCGGTAAAAACACACCCAAATAACATAAAATTTATTCAAAATTTGTACTAAAATACTGTTTTGAAAGCCAAACATTTCGTGAACTTTACTAAAATTTGCTTCAAAATCGCTTTTTCTCTTCATGAAAAGTGTTTTGGCAGTGTTTATGACATGATTTTTAACCAATTCATTTTTGACCTGAAAAATGTCCATTGGCAAAATTGGGTGCGCGCGGTTCATGCCCCTGGCAAAATTTTCACCGAATGGACAGCACAGTAAATAAGTACAATTTTTCATATATTCTACACCGGTTGTCGACATATACTGTGATTCTTAAACGTCCTTCGCGACCCGGCCGACCCTTCAGCCCGTTTTATTGGTGGAAGATGGCGAAATCGGGAAATTCGTTAACGAAGGGCATAAACAGATTTCAAGCTTTCAAGTGAGCTGTAGCGCAAATCAATCTGCCCAGACGCAGTTGAGTTATGCTTGTAACGCTAAAAAGGCTAGTTAAAATCCTTCACTCCGGTCTTTTCACTCATTACCCTCAAAATTCAAACATCATTTTAAACTTTGCCAATATCAACTTACCTTGCTGCTTGTCGAGCAGTACCGACATGTAGTAACAATTTCAGCAATTCTGCTGCAAGACGACACTAGACTACGACAATTACCTACATGTCCTATGAGAGGTTGTGTGTACATACCTAAAATGTGACAAAATTACAGCAGAAATAGAATATTTATACACCAGAGGTATTAGGAAAATTACAAAATCAATATTTCGTCATGATTGTAGCTACTAGTACGTTATACAGCTAGCAGGGAGTAACCGAAATTCTGATTCCGGCGAAAATCGAGTTCCGGTTGCGCAAAAACCATACCGGAACCAGAATTTCGGTTTAAAAATTTTGTTTGAAGTTTTCCACATTTTTGCTTCATCTGTGGTTTAAGCATATGTAATATACACACAATGATCAAGTTCCAATGCAACCATACAAAATAAGATTAACTCAACAAATCGCAGTCTAAAACGTAAGTAGAACAGATAATTTCAGTAGGAATTTTTCATCTACACAATGCAGGAGTTTGTTAACAAAACAAAGCCAACTCGATGCTTGGCGCAGCTATTATACACATTCAGAGGTCTGCAGGGTATGTTAAAGTTGAATCGGTCCAACTCTGCAACACAGTATGAATTACTTAAATTATTTAAAAGTACTAACTGTAAGCTTGGCTAACATAAATTGCGTCAAACCCCCGCCAATGCGCTTGTAAACTTTGTAAATTAGTCTACATAGAAGTAAAGTAACATATCGGCAACGCAGCCAGAAACTGCGATCTTGGTAATTTCAGGGTGCCCGCGGCTTTGCAGGCAAAAAAATTCCACGATTTTGTGTTAATTTTCCAGGATATATTTCTTGGTCCGCAAGTAATTTCTCCCATAAATATTAATCCATCGAATTTTTGCCCGTGAACCTGAATACAAATTAAATATCTGAGTTACTCTACCCATTTATGAATGAAAAATTCTGTAATATTTCCTTAACTCACTGGTCATAATTGTTTCTACAGATCCACCAATTGACTGGAAATATCACTCGCTTAGGACATAGTGGCGCAGCACTTAGATTTTAGCTCTTCAATGTCTGCGAGGATATTTTTTCCTTTTTCGTTCCTCGTCGCCAGTCACTGCATCCGCCTATTTGCGACAATACAGGGCGGATCGGTACTGGACTCGCGCACCGTTAACACTCTTCAGCAGTTCCGGAGTGAAATGAATAGCCGCTGGGCCGCCAGCTTTTAGCACCGCATAATAGACTACACGTTGGGCTACCAATGAGTCTTGGCTTAGATTTTCCCCCAAAATGTCCCCATTGACTGAAAATCCGCTCTCTACTGACAACGTTTCCATGGGAAACATTGAAAAATTTCCAGAATATTTTATTAAATTTTCCAGGATTTCACATTTCTCCACTACAGCATTTGCAAATTCCAGGATTTTCAAAGATTTTTCCTAAATTCCAGGACGCGGGCACCCAGTAACTTATTGAAACTGTGCGAACAAAATCACAGTTTGTCTCATTTATAGCATTCAGAAAATCACCATCATGCAACTGATGGGCACTGTCTCTGACCACTGATTAGAAAATTATATTATACCTTCCTTTATTGTGTTTTAGAACCATATCGTATAGAATAACGTGCAATAAACGTAAACATTAGATTAGATTAGATTAGATTTAACTATACTGGGCTAGAAAAACATGCGGGAACATGAATGACACGTCCATTGCATCAGCCCGTTAAACTGTGAATGATGTCACAGTCTAAAGTGTTACCTTATCTAACACCCCTAATTAGATTACCTAAAACGTTGTATTCCATTTTAATCATGGTTTTCGACAGCAAGCCTACCAGTACTGAGAATAAACCTACATAACTTTTTAATGTTATAATCTCTTAAGCCTTCTATATTAATTACTGTATTCCCTAGAATTTCTCTCCGACTCTCTGCAAACCTAGGACAAGCACACAGAAAGTGTTCTGATGTCTCGTCGATACCACAATGATAGCAATGTTTGTTTCCTGTAACTTTTAACTTATGTAGTGGAAGTTTAGCCAGCTATGCCCCGTTATTCCCTGAACGCACTGTCTTATTCTATCTTTCGTTAATCCTAACAAATAATTACTATATTTCTTATTCGGCATACTAATGATACTCTTTGTCTGTTTACACTTTGCTTCCTGCATCCATCTAGTAATAAACTTTCTATGTAGCCAAGATTTTATCCTTGTTGCGACTTCCTTCCTTGAGATTGGATGGATAGGTTCTGGTCCTACAGGTAGCTTTGATGAACCTCTTCGAGCTAGCTGATCAGCTGTTTCATTTCCTTCTATATTACTATGACCTGGTACCCATATAAGTGAGACAAACTGTGATTTTGTTCGCACAGTTTCAATAAGTTACTGGGTGCCCGCATCCTGGAATTTGGGAAAAATCTTTGAAAATCCTGGAATTTGCAAATGCTGTAGTGGAGAAATGTGAAATCCTGGAAAATTTAATAAAATATTCTGGAAATTTTTCAATGTTTCCCATGGAAAACGTTGCTCAGTAGAGAGCGGATTTTCAGTCAATGGGGACATTTTGGGGGAAAATCTAAGCCAAAGACTCATTGGTAGCCCAACGTGTAGTCTATTATGCGGTGCTAAAAGCTGGCGGCCCAGCGGCTATTCATTTCAGCTCCGGAACTGCTGAAAGAGTGTTAACGGTGCGCGAGTTCAGGTACCGATTCCGCCCTGTATTGTCGCAAAAAGGCGGATGCAGTGACTGGCGACGAGGAACGAAAAAGGAAAAAATATCCTCGCAGACATTTGAAGAGCTAAAATCTAAGTGCTGCGCATCACTATGTCCTAAGCGAGTGATATTTCCAGTCAATTGGTGGATCTGTAGAAACAATTATGACCAGTGAGTTAAGGAAATATTACAGAATTTTTCATTCATAAATGGGGTAGACTAACTCAGACATTTAATTTGTATTCAGGTTCACGGGCAAAAATTGGATGGCATTAACTATTTTTATGGGAGAAAGTTCTTGCGGACCAAGAAATCTATCCTGGAAAATAACGCGGAGTGAGTAGAATTTTTTGCCTGCAACAGCTGAAGATGGCGGTTTCTGGCTGCGTTGCCCGATATTACTTTACTTCTATGTAGACTAATTTACGAAGTTTACAAGCGCATTGGGGTTTGGATTATGTTCGCCCAAGCATAACACTTAATGATTTAATCATCATACTGTTGCAGGTAAACCATAGACTTAAACATGCCTGCAACCTGAATGTGTATAATAGCTCCGCCAAGCATCGAGTTGGGTTTGTTTTGTTAACAAACTCCTCGTATATTGATGAAAAATTCCTACTGAAATTATATGCTACTTTACGTTAAACTGCGATTTGTTGAGTTAATCTTATTTTGTATGGTTGCGTTGGAACTTGATCATTGTGTGTATCCTACGTATGCTTAAACCACAGATGAACAATGTGGAAAACTTTCAAACAATTTTTAAACCGAAATTCTGGTTTCCGGGCTGCTGGCTTTTCGGCAACCGGAACTCAATTTTCGCCGGAAATAGGAATTTTTCGGGTTATTCCCTGCTAGCTGGAGGGCGTTCACTCATGGCGACAGTCGTAGACGAAATATTGATTTTGTAATTTTCCTAATTGCTATACCGTGTCAATATTCTATTTTCTGCTGTAATTTTGTCACATTTTTAGGTATGTTACACACAACCTCTACAGTAGGACATGTAGGTAATTGTCGGTCGTCTCGTGGAGTCTGGCCGCGGAATTGCTGAAATTGTTACTACATGTCGGTACTGCTCGACAAGACAGCAGGTTAAGTTGGTAGGAAAAAAAATTCAAATGATGTTTCGAATTTTCAGACCCATGAGTGGAAAATTTCAGAGTGGGAGGGATTTTAACTAGCCTTTTTAGCGTTACAAGCGTAACTCAACTGCGTCTGGGCGGATTGATTTGCGCTACAGCTCACTTGAAAGCTTGAAAACTGTTTATGCCCTTCGGTTAACGAAAAGGCAATTTCATCTTCCGCCCAATAAAACGGGCTGGAGAGGTCGGCCCGGTCAAAAAGAACGTTTAAGAATCACAGTATATGTCAACAACCGGTGTAGAATATATGAAAAATTGTACTTATTTTACTGTGCTTTTTCATTTAGGTGAAAGTTTGCCCAGGGGCATGAACCGCGCGCACCCGATTTTGCCAATGGACATTTTTCAGGTCAAAAATGAATTGGTTAGAAATACAGTGTCGTAAACACTGCCCAAAACACTTTCCATGAAGAGAAAAAGCGATTTTGAAGCAAATTTTAGTAAAAATTCACCGAAATGTTCGTTTTCAAAACAGTATTTTGCAAGTACGAATTTTGAATCTAAATTTTATGTTATTTGGTGTGTTTTACCGACTGTAAACAAAAAATTCCAGACAGCGACAAATCGGAGGAAAGCTTGAATTTTTGCTGGGTGTACAAACTCGGTGGCAGACTGTTTTTGTCTCAGGGGTAGCTGAAAATGCCAGGGGCCCAGCGCCCCATCTGGAGAAGCCCCAGATGTTATAAGGCAAATAGCCTATAAGACTGTATATATAAAGCTTTGCTATGCGGCTCTTTCAGGATATAGAATTGCGGATCAGAATGCTTTTTAAAAGGGATCCCGAAATACTCAAAAACGGCAATATTGCCATAATCGGGTCGAGGTATATAGGTGTAATTTTCTCATTTCGTTTTGTTTATGCTGTGCAGCTTTTTTATTATTAACACTGCAGGGCTGAGTCAAAACCGGTTATTTAATGGGCCCCGTGGTTTTCAAAATACACGAAAATGGGAATATCGCCATAGTCCGCTGGAGCTATCCGGATGTTATTCGTTTCATTTTGTAGAACAATTTATCCTCTATTAATCCTTCACTATTTTATCCGTCAAGATTTCATCTAGCCTGTCCACAGCCTTCCCTAAAAGCGGTGGAGGGAACTTTAGGGGTAGCCATGTTCATTTTTGTAGTAACTTTCGATTGGTGGCTGGGATGGGGAGAAAAGTTGCTGTATATGCGGCATATTTCCATATTTTCAGGTACTTTAACTGTCGTATAAATATTTTCACGTTTAAACCGGTTTTTGGCAGTAGAGATAGTACTAGTTATTAAAATGTTTATCAGCTTTTGACATACAGAAACAAAACATTTAGCGACATCAATAAATCTTGGATTTAGTTGAAAATGAGGTTTCCCTTCGAGTGTGTGGACATTGGGAACAATCTGACGAAAATGGGGAGAATTTGGAAAGCGAGAGCTCACCTCCGCACTTTGGACAAGCCGAAACTTGGGAATATACTTTTATATGAAAAACTTACTGTCGAGAGTTAAATATTGATATACTCATGAAACGGAGCGAGCGGAGTTCCCTCAAATAGTGTCTAATTGAGAAAAATTTGTTTCTCTGTCGTTTTTCATTTTCATCATTAGAGATCACCCAACATTTTTGGTCATAACTTTTGCCACACACATCGAATCGAAAAATGATCAAAGCAAAATCATCTCCATTGATAGCTACAACTTTGCTGTAATACGTGCTTTTTTTTGTCAGATCCGCTATTTTCGAGCTACGAGGCAAAACTAAATGCCCCTAAAAATGAAATTCTCGAAATTTTTACGAAGTAAGTTTTTGATTGTTGTGATGATGAACGATAGGATTATAGGGCCATTTAACCCGACAAACGCTTTGGTTTCATTGTTCTAACCCCAGATTGAATGTGTTATTAATTCAGCTAGCGTATAAAATTAGCTATTTCGTTACTCATCAACGAATTAAGATATTTCTGTAATAATCATAGTCACGTGAATTTGCGTAGCTTGGAATAACGTTGGGATTGGATTATTTCTATTTGGTTTTGGAGAATTAAACTTCGTTGAGCTATTTTTAAAGGCTCACATTTAAGGTTTTATTTAAATTTATTATTTTGTATTAAGCTTGTAGAATATTGCTTTATTGAATGTCGTTGCTTCTCGAAAAGAATGATCAAACCGTTTTTAAATAGGAATTTTTGGAGTTTTTGGCTTCCAAAGAAATATCCCTCGCGTTTGTACACTTTTACAAATCTATTATATACTATTAATGGGTTACATCACTGTATACAGCTTCTATTTTAGCAGAAACAACAACAGCATTGCCGGTTTTGTCTTCTACTTGATGTCGACGGTGTTTTACTTCGAGGTAAAGATGTTCTGCCCGGTGCAGAAGGAGCTATCACAACGCTCACTGACTCGCACGGTCGTTTCCGGGTGCCGAGAGTGTTTGTAACCAATGCGAGTAATAGTCTACGTGCTGCGAAGGCTGCTAAGATTTCAGATCATCTGGGGATTAATGTACGTTTGTTGGGCGCAAGTCATTGATCAGATGCCTTGCCTAAAGCAGGCAACCTTCCAATTAGTCACGTTTCCAACAATTTTTGTTTAGTGTGCATGAATTTTTTACTATTATCAGATATAAGTTTTGTGGCTATTGTGAATGCAGTCTTGAATTTGACATCAAGCGATAGAGCTTACACAACAGTTCTTATAAGGCATTGCGTGGTTCAGGATATTTTAAAATGTGCTTTGAGGTAACGAAAAATGAAGTATCATTATTATGGATCAAACTGTTCGTGTACAACAAAAAGTTTTTTCAAACAATTCTTATTCAATTATATTTATGCATTATAGTCTTTTTTTACCGAAACTATAGCTCAGTGTTTTACGAAATGCTTTTTGGATTTTCTAAGTTAATGTTTTTCTGTTAGAAACGTATATTTACTTTTATACTTTGTGATATCTCAAAATGTCTCGGCATTAATATATTTTTTAAAAATTTGTGGTTTACGAAAATTTGGCAGTTTTCCAGAACATTTTTTTGCTACCGTGCAATAGGGTAAGGTTTAAAGAATTACACTAATGTTTTATTGTTAGGCATTAATAAACGTTTTATTTCCGCCTAACGAAAGTCGAGTGCTTCTCGCTCATAGTCCATTGAAAATGTTAGAAGAGTTTCACGACAAGCATATACTAGCCAGTGGACAAAGTTGCAAATTTTAGACATTGCCAAAAAGTTAGAAATATGTTTACTTTGCTTTTTTTATTTTGAGTTATTTCAATGTTTTCTTTTAAATATTTCTAGTCAGTCATTTTTTATTTTTATACTAGAAACCCGTTGGTTTGAAAGGCGCAGTGACCTTAGGGAAAATAGAGTGATTATATATCATATAAATGTACGTGATTAGCTATGTAATTTAATTTTAAAGTCAACATTTTTTCACATTTTAAACTATCTGCTGAGATGGGGGTTCTTTAAAGGAACACTCGTGAACTGATGAACCCATGGAGGCGAGAGTCTCCTGCGGCGGCTAGGTACGGTACACAGTAGTTCCATATTGCCCAATTTTGCCACGCGAAAATTATAGCCCTTTCAGTCAATCACTTCAGACGAACGCAGAATTAATGTTTGATGTGACTAAGGGTTTTCAACCCAACGGTTGTTATCTTTTTGTGTTTTGTGTATAGGCAATTATTTTTTGCGCTGGTAAGTAAGCTATGGACACAATATATTTTGACAGCTGGGGATTAGTTGTTGTCTGCTTCATATCCGATTGCATTCTTGATCAGTGAAATTGTTATTACGTTGTGTTTTGAATGAACATAAGAAAAACGTGTTTTGTTTCTGAATTTACTCGTACTAAACTCTGGTGAAATTCGATTTTGCTAGAGGATATAGCGAAATATTTGATTTTGATGAATCGTTAGACATTTTTTTGATTACTTTATTCGATTAATATTTGTTAAACAAATTCCGTTTGAAATATATTGTGGTATCTGAAAATTATTTGTGGTGTATATAAATACATTCATGTTATTTGATAAGAGAGTAAACATATTCAAGTATACAACCAGCCGATGTTTGTTGGAGTGAAAATTCGCGAATCTTTGTTTATGATTATTTTTAGTATGAACTGTCTTATGTGTTTTTTTTAATTTTGCTTAAAACATTGCAGCAGTTTACGTTTTCAACAACTCGTACGATGTTTTGAATATTATTATTTTTTATTTAGCCTAGGATTTTAGCCAGGTAACCACGGTTGAAAGCCTTGCCGAAAGATTCTCGTATTTAGATTGTGTCGACTATAAAAATCGTCGTGTAGGGAATGTAGTAAGTCACAAATTGTATTTTTTGGTGAATGTATCTGTGACCTAGTCGCACTGCCAGTCGTCAAAGCAATTCCAGGTCTTGTGATTTTTTTATTTCTGTCAAATCAAAAAAGTTTTATAAAATGCAGTTCAAACTATTATGTTAAAGACAGCTTTAAACGAGTTTTCAATGTCAAATAGACTGCTTGTAACTTGGCTGCAGAGGCTTTATGCTCTCAACAGAGACTAGTTGTAACCAGGGACGCAGCACGAAGAGTGGCGGCCTCTTTTTTCAATTTTCCGGTAGCGTCTGACCATTTTTGATTGGCATGTTGCACCGATGTTTGTAACGAAAATGGCAGAGAGTTAGTTCTTAACCCTCGATGGAAAATTGGTACCGCCCGAGATGTAGCTTTTGGAGCCCCAAGTAGCGGAATTTACTTGTCCTTCACTCATGTCTCTGCAAATGTCTTTTCGTCTGTATCGACTTAACACTCTAATCAACGAGATGTTCATTGACGAAATTTTCATTGTACAGCACTGTACAGATTATATATTTAAAATAATTTATATTCTCTGGCCTACAGCAAAATAACTTTTCCCATATTTTAAGCAGAATATATATGCATTAAAAACTTTGGGGTCAAATAAAAAAGAAGACGCATTTTTGATTTTGTCTGACCTACAGCACGTGACTTTTTCCCCAGATTTAAGCGGAATGTGTAATATTAAAAAAACTTTAGGATCAATAAAAAGAAGATGTATTTTGTCAATTTTGTCTCAAATAATTTAATTGTGAAAAATAATACATTGCGGCACATTGGTTGTGAAAATATTCCTATTTCCAACCTGCTTTTGGGCCCGGCGTGGTTTTAGCCTCTCGGGATCCATATCCGGAATTTGCACCACCACACGTGACCCTGCTTATTCGCTTTTCTCGGTTTCACTTACTCAGAATTCAATGATAGTGTTACGTACTAATTAGTAGTTTGAAAAAGACAGTCACTGTCATTACGTTTATGGGGGTTGGGTCGCTAAGATAGCCACTGTTAAGATGATCCTTTAATGGTCTTTCATGCTATTTCGTAGTTATGGAGGTAAATTTATATTGTAGAATTAACTACAAAGAGTTCACGATTTTCATTTTGGTTTATTTTTAGTATAATTTGTGTCTTAATCAAAGTAATGTTTTTGGAAGAGTAAATCTGTATAATGTCTTACTAAATTACTGATTTTTGATATATGACGTAAAATTTATCTATCATGCTAAGTTTAATTACAGTGGGATTATTTTAAATGTACTACGTTTAATAATAGAAATTTATATAATCTAGTATCATTTATTATTTCAGTTATCTGGAGCTTTAATACCACGGGATAATTCTTTTCCTAAAATAGATGGTTAGTCATTTGTTTTTTGTTCTGTGTTACAGATTTTTTCATGCTTATTTCAGTTATTTCTAAGAAGATTCTTTACGGAGTTGAAACCAGGAAATGCGAGTCAAATTATGTAATTTGGCATGTCACAAAATTATTCTTAATGTATTGTCAAAAATGTTGAGATTATTTAAATTAGAAGTAGAGGAAAACTTTACGGCCTCGCTGCACTTCTTGGAAGTAATAATCTATTTTGTAGTGTAATACGGGAAAGTGTTTATGCTAATCATTTGTATTTTACATGGGCCGCACGTTTATAAACTTCTGTGACCATCCAATTTTCTGTCATGTATTAACGTGTTATCTAACTTCAATATCTGGGCTAAAACTGAAGTCAATGAAAAGTGGGAAACGGGTTACATCTGATGTTGAGGATTCTTCGGGGCAGTAAAATGGAGAATAATTAATGACTCACTCACCAAACGAGAACTGGATGTTTCAGAACAGAGTTTGGGTTTTTATTAATCTTTTGGGGCCTATAACTACATAGCTGGAAACCGAAAGCTGTTGTATTAAGACACTAAAAACGGCCTTCGCATTGCTTGTTATGTCATAAACCGTGTGCTGCTCATTAAGTATCGAAAACATTTCGCTGTCGTGGCTCTGCCCACATGGATAAACAACGGCACTGCACGCTGCGACAACATAGGCCCAAGTTTTGTAATTTGAGATGTGTTATGGAACTAAATGGAACCACGATTTAAGGTAACGGAGGGTGATGGAATAGATAAACAGTCTCCGTTTTTAACAGAATCAATATAGTACATGGAGAATCTTTATCATGGATACGCCCTAAAGCTGGGGAATGGGGGATAAAAAAATACCTGTTGGATTTCCTACGGCCCTTATCGGGGCAAAGCCCTGCTCTCTAGTTTAACCGGTGCTCTTATTAGTTTCATTTTATAGCGTCTATGTGCCTGTTTAACGTATGTGTAGTTGTTTTTTGTGGCATGTTTATTATTTTACTGTTGAAAAAGCTTATGCTCACGTTTGGTTTTGCTTCTGGAATTTATCACAAAATTCTAAAATAGAAGCAATAGTTTAAAATTTTTGTTATAGACGTTTTTTTCTTGAATTGGCTTAACTTTTGTTTCTGCTGAGAGCATTTGGAGTACAAACTTGGGGGAAGCCAATGAAGCCTGCTTCCAAAATTCGAGAGGGAACGGCCGAAGTTCTGGGGCACCCATTCCCCAGACGATCTTTGTTTAAGTGCATCAGGCTTAACTTGGCTGAACACTTACTGATGAAATTGATTGATTAAAATTCAATCAATAATTATACTAGTGGAGGTAGTGTTTACCATAGCTATTGACTATTTCTTTTCTGGTTATTTCCGACTTCTTTATTCTATGTCAGAAAGATTGAAATTGGTTTATAAATAGTTTATAAATACTCTGTTATTGTATAATGTTTTTTTAAGGATTGTCTTCACATTTGCATTTCATCAATATTATGAGACCTTAGTTAACTACTGTAAATCACAGTTCATTCACGTGCTTAAATTTTGAAGTGGGTGTTTATATGACATGGAATGTATTTTGCTCAAAATTATCTGTATTGATATGATAGTAATTATGTATGGTGCTTATAACATTTTTACTCGTATTAATGGCTTAACAGTAATAGTAAATTGTATATTATAATATTTCAGCGAGTTAGTTTTGTTTGGTGAACCGGTGAAATGGGAAACGACCTTTCAACTTATTATCGACACGCTTATGACTGACGGGTGGCCCGGCAATCCGCGCTGGCGCCGTGACTCGAAGCCGCCCTACCCTCATATTCCGATTTTGGCCTGCAATATGGATCTTCTTTGGGTTGCAGAAGCGCCGTTACCAAGGTAATGCATATTATTTAAACGACCCAATGAACAGTTGAGAGAACAGTTTGGATTTTTTGTAGTTTTATAGTTTATTTTAAAATTTCAGAACTCTAAAATTAACAAGCAGCGTTTTGTTTATTTAGGTTTGTGGCCGGAGAATCAGTCCAGTAATTTGTCGTATAAAAATATTACCTACTACTATTATATCGATTGGTTCTACTGGTGTGCAAGTGGAAAGTTATTACCAATATAATGATGCGATTCGAAGCTGAGTCTTTGACGAAATTCATCTGAATATACTGTAACAGTTTTGGGATTATTTTTTAAATTTTGGTAGCTTACCGATATGGTGTCTACGTCTTGTAAATTTTGACAAATACAGTTTTTCTCGAGGCTCGGGTTGTATAAATGAGTTTGGATTGTCATGATTTGTGTATTTTGTTGTAATAGGTCATCCATTATAAAATTGAATGGGAGGATAACAATTATTCTCAAGAAGTAGGAAATGGGTGGCACATCGAACTAACAATTTTGTAAATTTCAAGTGTTGCCAAATTCGACGCAGTCAAGTTTCTTGAATGCTGGTCGTAATACGTAATACTTACCATGTAATTTGAATATTTTTATTTACTTGAGTTTTACAGCGGTCTATCAATATTGTATTTTTTTAGAATCGGACATGGAACGTTTATGTTATTTACTTGGAAACGTTGTATAGTTTAAGTAATGCTTGACTAAATGAATATTTTTATTTTACTTTGAGTTTTACAGTGGACTGTCAATATTGTATTTTTTAGAATCGGACATGGAACGTTTATGTTGTGCCTTGAAACGTTGTATAGAGTAAGTAATGCTTGACTAAATGAATATTTTTATTTACTTTGAGTTTTACAGTGGACTGTCAATATCATATTTTTTAGAATCGGACATGGAACGTTTATGTTGTGCCTTGAAACGTTGTATAGAGTAAATAATGCTTGACTAAATTATTATTAGACGGAGATGTTGCTTTTTGATTTGATTTGTAACAATATTTAATGTGGTTATGCGTGTTTTCTCTAGCTTACACGTGTTTTATCGATAAATTAGCGATTGTAATTTTTTTCGTATTACTTTACAGTGCATACAAATTCCGCGAAGCCGATTTTTCATAACTCACATGAAATTTTCAGTAGAAGGATTTGAAATCTTCCATTGATTCGGTGTTTTGAGGTTGTATAAAATAACCGTAAAGTTAATAACTAATTAAGTTCAGTAATTTTTAATCTACTTGAGCAATGTTTTTTATCATCAAGTGATTTGTACGACACTGTTAAATTGCAAAAATATCATACCCGGAAAAAGGTTAAACCGGTATTTTAACTAAAATCCAAGCTGGAAGTAAACCTAGCCTGCACACACTGATCATCCTATTCTGTTTTTTGTGTTTTGTAAAAAATGGGGATACTGGTGTTGGAAATATTTTTTTTTGTGTTTGTGCGGTGATAATCAAACCGCTTGCGAATAATGTTAGCCTGATTTGAATAAAAATTTGAAGGGCTATGTTCAGGATCAATAACTGACAACCTAATAGCACCATTTCGTTTACGATAGTTGCGTCAGAGGAATTACTAGACGGCAGAGTCCTGATTCAAATGTATTAAACTTCTATAAATTGACATTAGCTGAATCGATATAGTTTATTTTCGTCTGAGAATCAACCGAACGGAATTTCTCATCTTTTCTAGAACAGTGAATCTTGATTTTACATAGGTCGTTTAGAAAAAAGACAATAGGTATGCTAAGTTTATGCGTCCAAAGTGTAGTCTCGCACAACCAAAAACAATGAAATTTCGAGCGTATTTCACAGTGATACTTTTATAAATATATTTTATTTTAGTTGTACTATCACATTTTAGTTGTGCTCTTAGCAGTTGTTGTGTCAATCTTTTGCGGTATTTTGTTATTATTTCTTAAGAAATTAACGGGTAATCGCATGAAGTACACTGCGTTGATGGGCAAACAAAGCAAGCTAACGTATCATCATGCCGAATATTGCGTCAAACAGGAGGCGATTAAAATGAGGGTGGATCCGCACAGAACATTATATGCCATCGGGTAAGTATGAACAGTAGGGCTTGTTACACCGTTTTCACGTGTGTAGTGTTTTCCTCTTTCCTGTTAACAGCTGTTTTTGCAATGTCAGAATCATGTAATGTAATGTAATGTTAGCAGATGAATTTATTGATGTTGTGGATTTGAACTGGGATGAGCCCTGTTTTTATATTTATTTTACAATAACACTTATTGTTTACACTGTTTTATGTCTGAATATTAGGTCTGATTTCATGGTATTCACATTCAGTACAAGGATCCTGTGAACTTTGTCATCTGATTCTGCCTAGTTGTTTGGAAGAAAAATAGAAATCAACCGTGCAAAAATTTTTGTCTGTCTGTGTTTTCGATGGTAAACAATCAATTGTTCAACATCGTGTATTTTTTTAAATTTATTTAGAGTATGCTGTGACATGACTCATCTCAGAGCGAAAAGCATTGCTTAGCGGCGACTTCCGGGCACGATTGTGGATTCTGGATTTATAGAACGAATGCGGGAACAAAATGCAGAGACCTACGTGTTCAATATGTTATCAGGGTTTGAAATTTGTATCGGATAGTCTTCTGTGGCTATATGGGTTTCTAATCAGTTTATTATTTTTCATGCGACATGATTAAATTAAGCGTTGAAGATTGGACATTTTCAGTACGTATTCACCAAGATTACCATTTCTGTTTTGAACGAAGCTGTATTGATTACCCTTTCCCATCTTGAACAAAAGAGTATTTTTTTCTACAATCGTGAACGAACTTTTGCCGCAACAACACGGAATGAACGTGAATCGTTTGGCGCTTAGTATCGTACACTAGCCACTACGGTGTTTAGGATCTGGAAGGCGCTTTTCCTTAAGGTTCGGTGGGGAGCAAGCAGATAACGACGTAGTTGAGGGGCGGGACGCAGGATTTTTCAAACATGATGGTACCTCCGTCTGGGCGCTTGATATAACCGCAATGAGATAGTTTTCGGGACAGTGGCAAGCCGGTTAGAATCGGCTTCGCGTAGAAACTCTTCGTCGGAATAAATTGATTCTGAAAGGCAGACACCGGCAGCAGCAGCAGCAGCAATGTCAGTGTTCTGGTATGCTTTGGATGCATGGAGCAAACGTTTGAAGGATGACATCGATGAAGCTGTTGCGACATTATCTGGTAGATTGTTCCATAATCGGATGGTTCGGCAAGCAAAACTATATCTAGGAGCAGTTTCTATCTGGTATGTATCGAGCTTGTAGTTTAAACAGATCTCCGTGAAGACGATAGTCGTCAGCAACGTGAAAGAATTGATTGAACCGAAGATCTACAAGATTATGAGCCATTCGATACATCATGATGAGATCTGCTTGAATTCTTCGTGTTTCAAGAGTTCTGTAGATACCAACCGTTCGTCAAAAGCCATAACGGCTATGCTGGGTATCAGCTTGGCTGCCCCTCTTTGAACGTCCTTCTAATACCATCCAGTCCCGGATGTAGTCAGGACACCAAGAGCAAGTCGCATGTTGCAACCGTGGTCTCACAAATGTGTTGTATATTGGCATGAATGTTGCAATGGTCTTGGTACTGGAATTTCTTCTTAGTCGCCCTGAATGACCTTCCCACAACTGACTGCAGCTTAAGTAAAATGCTTCTACTATTTCATGTTGGCTGATATCCACACACCAAGGTCTTTTTCGTTTTCACTATTTGGTATGCTGTTGCCATCCAAATTATATTGGAGATTGGGGTTGTTATGGCCGAAATGAGTCCAAGAACACTTTTCTACGTTGAACTCCATGCCAGAACCTACAGCCCACTGACTTATTTTGCTGCACAATGTATGTATACTAGGGCAACCGTGTCACTTAAGGGTTAAAACACCGCACATTTTCTCCACTCCTTGTCGTTTTCAAACGAAGCGAGCTGAAAGTAGTTGAACATTCACCATTTTGATATACTAAAGTGGGCTTATTTCTGACGAAAGTTAACACCTATTATGTCGCTGAAACATATTTATGGCCACAGAGAGAGAGTGTATAATGGGTATCAGATTTTCGAATTTTTCACCGGAAGAAATGGAGACAAAATTTTTTACCTAACCGCAAGACCGAAATTTACAGTTACAATCAGTGTTAAATGCTGAATTTCGATCGTTATGTTTGAACGAGATCGATCGTTTGGTATTAATTTAAATAAGTTCGATCGCGTAATATAAAATGTTTGCGATTAAACAAAATGTTAGTTTGGGTTACCGAATTTCGTTTAAAGATGGATCGTTCGATTGCATATAGATTTTTTTTTGGCTGTGTTCAATTATATGTACACTTTATGCATCATTCACATTATTTTACGTGCATCAGCTGCACACACGTTTGAAAGCTGGCACGCCAAATGTCATCAAATTGTAGACGCTGGCCCCTCAGTTATCCGATGCTTTTTCAAACAGAATGGCCATTACATCTAATATGCATTTAGCCCGTAAACTATCACCACAATTATTATTTATGACTAATGACTTATATGGCTTTTATGACTAATCTTTATTTCTTTTATGTGATTCGCGAGATTATCCTAGAGGTTCCTAATGCGCCAACGTTTTAATTCCCTAATTTTAGACGAACAGTTTTTGTATGTCTACTGCCTAACAAATGCAAGTTCAGATACTTATAAACTAACCGACTTACTCCGAGATTAGTGATTATATTTTACAATTCCAGCACATTAGTGTATTTCAATACCTTTACGATCGATTAGATTACGGCTATTGTTGCAGACGATTAATCTATTTTCATAAAACTTATATAAGTTGTCTTCCTTCGAGTTACTATCGTAGTGCACAGTGGTTACAAAACCAAAGACCCCGAGATTTCGAGGAGCCGAACTCAGAACCACGAACCTCCATCTCCCTAGTCCTCGTGACTGATTCCCCGTTTGATGTTTGTTTGGGAACTATGGATAGTCATAGCGTATCTACGTCAGCTCGAGTAGTTTTCAATAGCAACTGTTAAATGCGAATTTTTTAAAACAGTAAAATATACTCGATCCGCCATAAGTGTTCGAAACGTGAGAGAAACTGTTTGAAATTCGGTGTAAAATTTGTTACAAGTGTTCGATGGAAACAAAATTTGCTATTTTGTTCATTTGAAATTCGGCAGTCATTCCTGACATACGGTTTTTTAGTAACCGTGTTGATTGCGTTCAAATTTTTTTCTGATCGCTTTACACTTTAGCGACAATCCGGAGTCCGATATTCTTGGCGCAAATTTGTTCAATCGTTTTGTCGAGCAACGAACGACCATAAAAGCGCATCTGGCTGGTGGTTCTCAAGTCAAACAGAAACAAAGCCACGGCTGGAGCAATTATTTGGATATGGCTGACGAGACCTTACAGGTATAATATTATGTAGCCTTTTCTAATATTATACGACTATAAAATAGCGTTGGTTGGCTGGCTATCATATAGAACAAAGCTACGTAAAGAGCGATTATTTGCATAAGATTGCCACAAACTAGAAAACACGGAGATTGGAAAAAGCGGGCAATCTGATATCAAAAATGGGAAATTCCTAAGAAAACTGAAAAACAAGAAATTTATGGTGGGACGCTGGAAATCTATTTTGTTTGTCTGCACTGTTGCCACCAAGAAATCAAAATGAAACCTCAAATGTAAATTCCTTTTATTGAGAACTTAAATTGCCATCACCAAAATGAATTATACCTGTAGCATTTCTTATCGTCATGGTGATGAATTCTGACCGTTGAATATGTCATTTAGAGAATGTGCATAACTAGTGACCCCCATTGTGGACAGGCTAGCTCTGTTAATACTACTCAGTGATATAGTATCGTTGAAATATAGGCATCCATGAGGTATAGAACAGGTTAAAACATGATTTTCAGGGCAAAATTATGCCAAATTAAAGCGTTGACATGTCTACTTGTCAGCGTTCGCGTCGTTGCGGTAAACATTATGACTATAAATGTGGTCTCATGTTAAGTACTTGGAGCAAAAATATAACGGAAATATTTTTTCATTTCAGATAGTACTAGGATCTAAAACACTTCTGAGACCGAAATTACTACAATTAGACTCCAACTTGACAACGGATGTATCGATTTGGCTCCTCCTTTTGACATCCTTTGCAGCCGAAAAGTTTGACTTAGTGGTTTTCGGGCATGGGAAACTCATTTCCTTAGTTGGTTTTACTCTGCGGTCCATTGTTCCGTGGGTACGGGGGTATGTTGCCCCCATGGTTCGGGATCAAAGGTCAAAATGCGGATTTTTCACCCCATTTTAGTACCCTTCACGGAATCGAGGGTATTTTTATCTTAGCTTTTGAATTTTTTCTCTGGTTTGTTTTATTTCATAGTAAAATGATAAATGCCGATGTCTCTTTTTTGTTTTCGATGCAGGTACCGGTTCTGGAATTATGGGTTTTAAATATGGCACCCTCGTGGTTCCTCGACCCAAAATTCGAAAATTTGTTCTAACGTCCTGGGCGGCTAAAAAGTTATATTTGGGAGTTTTCGGGCATGGCAAACCGATTGATGGTGTTGATTTTGCTCTGCGATCCATGGTTCTATAGGTACGGGGGTTTGGCGCCGCCTTGGTTCATCGACCCAAAATTTCTAATTTTATTGTTACGTCCTGGTACGTGGCTGATAACTTGCATGTGATGGTTTGAGGGCATGGGAAACATATTGCCGTTGTTAGTTTTGTTCTAACTTGTGCACTATTGTGTGATATCCACATATATCGAGAGCTCATTGGCTGTGTACGCAAAAGGCGTAGGTGTACCTATGCTTCATTGCGTTCTGCAATCTCGATAGAGTTATTAGTCTTTAGGGAATTACTTCCTTTCAGACCAAAATTTTGCATTGTCGCTTGTAACATGGCAATAGTTTCTGCGATATCACTCATATTTTCACACAACATGTCTACTTCTATAGCCTATTTCCAACAAAAACATCACAGCGATATGGCTACATTTCAATGATTTAGGGACCAAGTACCGTATTAGATACAAAAATTATCAAAAAATTGAATCAATAAAATTGATGTGTATTATCGACATCGTCTTTAATTTGACAATGACCAATTTTGCTCTAATTTGAAGTTTAAAAATAATGTATTCGTTTGTTCCGTGCACACATGTCTTTTACTATCTAGTTGAATGAACGATCGCAAGTGAATGTTTATGTTTAGCAAACGAACAACGTGAGGGAAGTCCAAGTCCCCTTAAAGGCGGGAAGCACGATACCAACATTCTCCCGAAAGAACGGGCCAAAGGGAATAGTGTCGGCACCCACGGGGACCCAAATAATCAAGCTATTTACTCGACTACCGGTGTAGATATCAAAGTCAAACTAGGCTTATTTTGTAGAGCAAATAAGTTCCTATAAAACCGTATATATTGCTTTCCTGTGTGGTTCTCTCAGAATGTAGGATTTGGGTCAAAACGGGTTCTAGAATGGGCGATTGGGATCCAAAATGCACGAAAATGGTAATATCTTCGCAAACGCTGGATCTATGTAGGTATGCTCGGTCTCTTTCTGTAGACCAATTCATCCTCTATCAGGTTGCTGGTATTGTCATTATTTTGCTGCAGGGTTGTGTCAAAAAGTGTTCGTCAATGGACCCATGGGAGATAAAATACAGGAAAACGGTATTATCTCCGCAACCACTCGAGCTCTACAGGATGTTTGGTCTCATTTTGTAGAACAATTCATCCTCTATGTAACTTCACATGTCGTGCTGCTATTGTCATTACTTATCTTCAACCGCCCGAGCTATGCAAGTATGTTTGTCTAATTTTATAGGGCAATTGATCCTCTATGTGCTTGAAAATTGCGAGCACAACAATCTGTATATCTTCTCAACTACTCCAGCAGCGTGGCTGATAATGCAAAATGAGTCAGTAGTATCATCTACGAAGTGACGAGCTGCTTACACTCTTCGTTCTTATTTGCAGGATCATGGTGTCCAGCATTGCCACTCGGTTCCTGTTTAAACGTGTATCTATTCGGCGAAATGCAAAATGAGTCAATACAATAGTTGACGAAACGACAAGCTGTTTACACTCATTGTTTTTGCAGGATCACGGTGTTCAACATTGCCACTCGGTTCTTGTTAAAACGGGTGTCTATTCGGCGAAATGCAAAATGAGTCAGTACTATCAGCGACGAAGTGACGAGTTGTTTGGCGAACATCCGAATTTGTATCTTATGGAAGCAAGCGTTCACTACAATCATCACATAGTTGATGAAAGCTTCAGACAGCCAACGTTTGTCGAGCCGAATATACTTAGCGCTGTTCAAATGATATACGATCGTGAGGGGTTTTCGTGACGTGACGACAACGAATATGGCGATGAATCGCGGACGCAGCAAGCATATGTATGCGTAAAGCGGGTGTTTAAAATGACTGAAATCAATTTCAGGACAAGGCACGCTAGGTACAACAGTCACTGGCCGGACACGACGTTCGTTAAACTATGTCATGTAACTGGCCGATGTATTGCTAAACTTGTTCGACGAATAATGTTTTCTTTCATTCTTACTTGAGTGAGAGTTATTGCTAGTGATTGAGTCATTTTAGTTGCTGTTTGAAACTTGCTAGAAACGATTGTTATTAGGTGATCGACGTTGACTGAGGGGTTTGAGAATTACAGTCACGGACAAAAAAGTATTGTCACAAAACACGGACGTCGACAGACGAAATTGGCGTCTGTTCGTGTTCAGATGCAGTTTTGTCCGTCGTCGTCCATGTTTATACGGGGAGATAAAATTGCGTCCATCCGCTTCCGGGCTAAATTACATGCCACGCCTTTACTTACTTAGTTTAGTCCACGACTATGTTATATTGTTTAGTAGCTTTTCGATAATACGTTTTAACATATTCTGTTTAGTTTTTTTCCGAATTTGACAGTGGTTCCAGTCATAGACTGGCACCCAGAAAGTCATTTTCATGCTAGAAAAACCTCTATCGATCGGTTTTGCATAATTTATTTTAGTATTTAACACTGACACTGTAGGCATTTTCGGTGAAAAAAATCCCTGCTAAATATTTTGTTTAGCCATATTTGGTGAAATAGCTACGGACGTGTGTGATCAAAAATAGATTTCATTTTTAGGCAATCTGCAAGTTTATTCTTGCTTTTGATGGTGTTTAACCATTCTAGCAGGAACGCAATGGTCGATAGTCGAAGATTTAGTTCGCCCTTATTGTACGTTATGCTTCAGAGTACGCAGGTCTGAATACAGAATAAAGCCAGATACATTGTCGGTTATGTTTATAATATTAAAGCAGCGAATATAGCGCAAGAATCAAAGCAAAAAAATTCCGCTTAATAAGTTTGCACCACATATTTATAAACTCACGATTGATGTTTTCAGCACATTCCGAACTAATCGTGTTGATGGGCACCCAAGTAACAAAATATTACTTCCATTTCTTGCAAAATATTACATCCATCCTCCATATAGTGTCTGTATAAGCCTTAGGAACGGTGGTGCTTGAACATATAAGAGCATAATGTTTACGTAAAATAGTAGTTGTTGCGAAAGGCGAATTGCTAAGCTCCACGCATTACCTGGACAATGAGATATGTACAGAGCTATACCCTTTTGGACTATATTTATTCATTGTGGATCTGAATCCGGTGCTATCATATCGAACGTCTCTCAAACAGTTCCAGCTATCAGAACAGCAACAGGGTATGAATTATTAATATTTTGACGTGACCTATTAGACGGCTGCCAACCTAGTGGTCGACTAAGTTGTTAACAAGTGTATATCGGGTGCCTGGGCTATAACACTGATCTGGCTAGCAAGCAGGATATAATTAACCTGCTCAAATTACTGTTTGACGATAAACATGGTTCTACGTACCGTCACAGGCTGATTTGGCTTTAATAAAATATAGAACGTTTGCGCTCAATATTGCATTTTGAAAGACGTGTGCGTGCGTGTTAACATGAACGCATGTGAATTGCGTGGCTGCTGAAATTGCTACTATTGATAGATTGGCAGCGGAGCGTTGTCACGCAATTATTGTTTTTAGAACCGTATTACACGCGCCATTACGTAAATACGATACGTTTACATGCATTCTCGCGTGTGTGGTGGTACGTATGCGTTTCAGCTTGCACTGTCGGATACATATGGCATTAAGTCGGGGATGGCCGTTCCGCCTTCTCCCTCACAGTGTTGACATACCGTCGTGGCCAGAAATAAGTGCAATCGAAAACGCAATCGATCCAAAATTCGTTTAATCGCAATCGATCGAAATTTCGTTTAATCGAAAAAAATCAAAATTTTGAAATTTATCTAATTGTGCGAAAATCGAAATCGATCGAAATTTCGTTTAATCGGAATCGATCGAAATTTCAATCGATTATTTTGCACTTATTTCTGGCCGTGACTGTACCACACAAACGTGAAATATGCGGAATAAAATGAAAAATATGTGTTGTTACAATAGCAGTCGAAAAATTTTAGTAACAAACCATTCGTCCCTTATGTCGAAAAAATTTTGCAAAACCGCATCCTCCTGTCAGAACTTTCTGCATCCGCCACTGAAAACACTTGCTTATGGTCCGCCCAGACGTTTATAACCGGGAACCAAGTGTGCATTTAAAACTATTGCTATCTTTGCGCCACTGCTTTTGCAATTTGGCCTAGTTTTAACATTTGGATATTGATTCTGGATCCGCCGCTATGTAAATAATTTGGTTGAGATGTCCAGGGTATAATTTTGGTGTCAAAGTGTCATAAATTACGAGTTTATTGCATAATGATATGTATTTTTTGTTCATGAAGTTTATTATAATTAGTCATTTTTATGTGTGGTGTATAATTGTATTATTTGTTAGTAAATAACGTCTTACTCTTTAATTCCTGCAAATTTGTGACATAATGAGGAATTAGTTTATTGCTGGTAATATGCGTTGCGATCATGTAACTAACTGTTTCGCAAGACCGTTGGGTACAGCCATGATTCTCGCAGTTGAATATGATGTTAGGTTCGATTCTTTATGCATTGTCTGGTTAGACCAAGCGAAGCGATTTGTGTAAGCAAACGGAGAAAATTTTTTGACGTTTTGTCTGGCAATCATTTCATCTATACTTTTAATCATTTGGAAGTTAAGCGCTTTGCGATATAAACAATGTGGGCCTATTTTGATTAGTCTGGTTTTATATCTTATGTTTTTCTTCAGCATCGGGCACATTTTGTGATGATCTGATGATGACTGATCAAATATAATTTATAGTTATGTCTTCTCACAAAGTTGCGTACCCATGATAAACAGCCGGATTTGTGTTATGTCAAATTTTAGGATTTGCTTTGATAGCCATGCGCTAAAGTTGGATGATTACCGGGATAAAGTGACCGTTAACGTCGTAGTAAAATTAGACATGCCGCAGTAGAAGAACATAATTCTATGAAAAAATATAAGTATTGTCCTATTACTTTAATCCATGCCAGCGGTATTGTCACAGTAAATGTATGATTTAAATTGTAGTTTGAATATTCTCATATTTATCTTTTGGATGTCCTGGATGTGTTACCGGGAATCGCTGGGCGAAGGTACCCAAATCGGGGTCGATTTTTGAAACTACAGTCCTTCAGTATTTGTTTGTAAAGTTATCGCATGTTTTGTTCAGATCGGGTTTGTTGTATTTGCAGATGTGTAAACACCTCAATAATTACATATGATAAAGTTGCCAGCGTTATCAGGTACAGTCAACGATTGTGTAATAAAGTTATCGATGTAATCCGAGTTGACGAAAGTGAATATTATCTATATAAAATTTTGTTAATAATTATTGTGAAAAAATATAATGTATAAAGTGATATCTTTATTATAATGTACACTTACAGTATATATATGTCAAAATTTCTGTCGAAACAGCTGGTTCTAAATTAGTATTTCATTATTTTTTTATTATTTCTCGAGCGAGACACTCGCAAGATCAAAAATTGACAGTCATTTCTGGAGAGTACTGACATTTATATTCATATTATATCCGATCTGTATATATACCACTCACCGACTTCACATTCCGGTTTTGGAATTCACATAAAAGCTAGCTCAATAATTTGCTGTAGTCGTCGTGTTTTTGTGCATGAATTGGATCTATCGCTGCGTGCCGAAGTGTGAAAATTTGTGGTAGGGAGTGATGTTTGTGTAATATTTATTGAATTCTGAGTTTAGTGAGTCTAACGAGCAGAGCGATGAATTCTTACTAGTCGTGACATTGGCGAAATTTAATACTTTACGTTATTGGGTTTTTAGGATGACACGCATATCTAAGCTTTGGCTGCGTGGATTTATTCTCGCCATAGCTCATTTTGAAAGCTTGAAATCTGTTGCCGTTTAGTGCCTTATATGGCCCGATTCCAACATCTTCCACCCCAAAAAGCTGGCCAACAAAGCTCGGATCGGAAATCGAAGCGGTCCGAAAAATCTGATTTATCGTACCTGGGCAACCCGATGCGATATTTGGGGTCATTTTGTAAAACACGCATCTAAAATACGTACTATATTTATATAATGCTTTGCTACGCCTCTTTTAAAATGAGAATTTTAGAAGGTCAAAGGGGGTTGTTAAAAGGACCTGAAACCGGCAGTATCTCAGTAACCGCTCAAACTATATGATCATTTTAGGTCTCATTTTTTTAGAACAATCCATCCTCTATATAACTGTACACGCTGTAGGGTTGGATCAGAATGGGTCCATGAGATCATAAATACGCGAAAAAGGTAATCATGTATCTCAGAGGTGTGCGAATGCCTAAAATTAGAGGTTCGTCCACCGTCACGGTGGCCGCACCTGCGTGCTCAGAAAATTTGTCCAGGCCCGCGGAGCCCACAATTTGTAAAGCGATACTCGATGCATTGGAATTTGTGCTTATGCATTAGAAAAGCATTCTTTAATTGTTGATTCATTGCCAGCAAATGTCACTACGATGAGACATAGTCTCTGCGATGAGTCACGACCGGATGCGTCATGCATCTGTGTAACCCGCATCCATACTTCCTAATCACCAAAACACGAAAGATTGCCGGCATTTTGGGCAGTTAAGATCACAGTCAAGACTGTATTGTTTTTCAACAGCCTCTATTTTCGTCTATATGTCTATAAGCCTAGTGGTCACGGTATC
>JASANE010018521.1:0-60948 GCA_030248225.1 Trileptium ribeirensis | reverse complement strand
GGCTAAAAGCCCGCACTTTGTAATAGAATTTATTTGCAAATCATGTGTCTTCAAAGCCGAAACTGCCCTGGGTCCAGCTTGGGTTCAGCAAATTTTTTTGGGTCCACGTAAAAATATTTGGGACCAGACCCACCTGTGGTCCGAAAAATACCTAGTCTGTATAGGTAATTCTTGAGTTTGAATAGTATGATTTGATTATGTTGTGTCCACGGTGCATAATTCATGGGTTTACAATATGCTTGGAGTCGATGCTTGATTTAGAGAATTTGTCTTCAGTTAGTTGTGTACAGGTCATGAAAGATTGTGGATATAGGTTTTCTGGAAGGCTGAATACGATGGTTTGGTTATCTAGAGACCAGCACAAATACTTGATGCGCTGTCGTTTTCGGTGGTTTTAGGGTCGACGAAGTTTTAGGTTTTGAATGAGTTCAGTGTTCAAGATGTTTTAGGGTGGTACATTCATCAAACACAGCCTATTACAGGTGACTAAACAAAATGAAACCCCGGTCGCTCGAGTTACTAATAATACTTGGGAAATCTTGGGCAAGTAACTCGCTCGTAGGTACAGTTACGATCAGAATTAAGTGCTCAAAAATCGATCGAAGCTTCGTTCGATTTCAATCGTTTGCGTTTAAACGAAAATCGATCGTTTAAACGAAAGTCGATAAAGTTAACGAATTTCGATTGCGTCAAAATAGAAATAATTTAATAAAAAATGTTAGTTCGCATTTAATTTAACGAATTTCGATTGTGTTGAAATAAAAATGTTAGTTTGCGTTTAGTTTAACGAATTTCGTTTAAACGAAGATCGATCGATTGTGTTTTCGTTCGATTTCGTCTGCATTCGATTTTATAAGCACTTAATTCTGATTGTAGGTTTCTAGGCAGTATTGTACTAACATAACATCGACGACGGTGCCAAGCATTGACTTGAAACATTAATCATTTTGATGTGACACTCTATAATGTTGTTGCGTTGTCATGTTAACAAGCGACCGGCGTTTCATATATTTTAAATTGTGTAATTTTGAAACATAGCTAAGCAATATAGGTCTCGACAAATTTTAACCATATTTCCGATAATTTTTCGCTTAACTTGGCGATACTTGCTGCATTTTAATCGTATTTATGACTTAAGGTTTTAGATGCTTGATATATATTACTACCTCAGTTCGTTGTCGCAGGCCGTCTCGATGGTCACTAGACGACGCCACACATGTCCGCTACTTGCTGCTGAAGCGATCCCTGTTTTGTGTCGTCGATACAGCACATTGTAAAAGGGTATATAATCTGCAGAGTGTTTTCACAGGTTGGGTATATAATCTGCAGAGTGTTTTCACAGTTTATAAACAATATGTGTTTGCCTTTTTTCAGGTATCAGATGTTGGTGCGTTGCTTACTCGAGCAGGCTTTAAGATGCTCACCGTCGACGTCGATGAACTAGTTGTCAACTATCCATCGATGCTTCATTTAATGCATGACATCCAAGGCATGGCCGAAGGCGGAGCAGCGTGGAAGCGACCACTGCATTTAAGTCGTGAAATTGTCGTAGCTGCCGAAGCAATTTATAAAGTTAGTTTCGTAGTTTTTTTCTCGGCTGTTTTATAACATTTTGTTTAGGAAGAAATTGGTATGTAAATGGACAGTTTTATGCTGTTTAGTCTAGTATTCCCAAGCAACAACTTGTCGTATATATACATAGTTGGTGAAATATTTAGGCTGACTGTTGGTCCGGACGGTTTCTGAAATTTATATATCGGTGGCACAGGATATGATATACAATAATTAAATTTAAGTTTTTATCTTAGCATCGAAAGCGTTGACATAATTCTCAGTGAAGCTTATCGAAACAGAGCTAACGGAGTTTCCACTAAGGACTCTAGGGTGAAAAATCCTGAAAATTTATTTCCTGCCGCTGCAGTTCATAACGCTTCGTAGTATGGTTGGATTTCGATGAATTTTTTGTTCGATAGAAAAAGTGACGATGGTGTGTCCTTTAGTTCAACATGAACAGCTTGGATCCCATCTTCCTAGTCGGAATAGAAAGAAAAAGGTTTCAGGATTTTTTGCAACATCTCTCTATAAGGATACCTTTGTTTTACCAATGTCTCGTTACAGTATGTCGAATCATCTCATCGTGGTATACATAATTGCTGACGAGGACTTTATGTGAGACCACTGTTCGACTTGCCGTTGGTCTGAACATAGTTCGTCCAGCATTTGCCATTTTTCAAATTTCGGCATGTTATTGCGAGTGTTTCTATTATGTTTTGTTAAAAACTTTGGATACGTTGGTTTTGCTATCTACAGTATAACTTGATCATATTATACCCTTTCATGTGGTTTCAAAGGTTTTATCGTTGAACCTGATTTTCAAAATGTAATATGCCTTCATTTGTTTGTTTATGTATTGCGCGCCGGGCATCAAGAATGGTCTAAATAGATGTTTTTCTGAACACTGAATAAAATTATTTGGTTATCTAGGGTCCACCGTGCATATTTTATGGGTTTAAGTGAGTTTAGATTTAATGAAGTTGATTTCCGGAATATAGTCTGTTTTCAGAAGTTTGGAAGCGCGTTGTGTAATTTTAATGTGTGTCAAGAATTATCTATGTCGGTTTTTCGGAAACCGAATAGGATGGTCTGGTTATCTAAAGATTAGCGCAAATACTTCATTCGTTGTCACTTGTTTTCGATGGGTTTGGGGTCGATGAAATGTTAGGTTTTTAATGGTTTCAGCGTTCCAGAGGGTTTAGGTTGCTAAACACATCATCCTCTATTCACACGGTGTAGAAACTGCTGTTAGGGAACAAGACAGTGATTACAATAAATTATATCATTTCCGGTCTGGGGACGCAGAGTATCATGACCAGAAAAGTTATGTTATTTAGCGAAATGCACCTGTCTACCGTTATACCATGATTACGTAATACAATTCCCAGTACACATTTTCAGTTATGCATTCACTTTTCACAATATCCTGAAAACTCCAGTTTCTTTGAAAACTACTTATATAAGTCATAATATGGTTCTTGAAACACAAAACGTAACTTCATATCAAAATGAAAATTCATCTCTTCAAATATCAACCGGTCACTACGGATTGCTTAATTAATCTTTACAACCAAATTGTTAACAGATCGATATTTTGATTTCTTTGGATGGGTCGCCCAAAAACTATCAAAACATATCATCTCGTACATTGTGTCGAAGAATCAATGTTAGGTACATCGAATAAGCGATCGCCAGCTTTTATATCGTAGTCCCGTGTATACAATTTTATAGGAAATGTATGGCAATGAAGATGGTACCGTGCCGGCTACGTTTCAGATGTTGTGTATGATCGGTTGGCGACCTGGTCCCGAAATGGCGCAACCCGCTCAGCGCGGTTCTGCCAGTGTTTCTCTGAAAGATATCGAGAAGCTGATGACCGAAGGAAAAACTGATATTTTGTCCAATGATAAATCAAAAAGTTGATTTTAGTTGTTTACAAGAATAATATCAAAAATATGTTTTGCGCTAGAAATATTTATTTATGATGTATGCTTTGTGTTGTGGCGAGCACAATCTGCCAGCAGCTATTGATAGCTAGCTACGCGTGTGTGCAGGAACGATCGCAAATGTGTTGTAATGATGCTGAGTGATGTAACTGTGTTATTTAGTGTTGTATAGAAGTTTCTAGATGTACTGTGGAAACGTATATAAGTGCTAGCGTATCATCATAGGTACACGGGGTAAACGACTCAAGTGTTCTTGCTATCAAACTGTCGTCTTATTCCTATTAACGTTATTTCATTACTCTGTGTATCCAGATATAAAATACTTTGGCTATTACAGTGCCTTGGCACTGTATGCTGCTATGACATACTTCTCGTAAAAAGACATAAACATCTAGGGTTGCGCCAAAATTTCGATGCACGTTTACACGTGGTTGCTTGACTATTACAATGTGTTTCATTTCAAATGAATGAAATAGTTGTGTAATGATTTTAAATTTTAGTGTTGTTATATTGATACTTTTATACTGTTTAAACATTGAAGACTTTATAATTAAACAACTTAAACGTTTGGCTTTGGGGCATATAAAAGCTTATGAAAAGTACATGCATGCACATATTATGCGGCGTTCACATTATAATGTCCCCTACGTTTGGAAACTATGTACCACACACAGTGCCAAGCACACTATCGACAACACTGTCTCTTAGACATCCCATTTTTTAATAAAATTTTTCAAGAGTAGCTAGCTAGGGATATTCCCACTTTTCGACAGTGTCAAGCACATCACGCGACCTAAGCGCGGAAAACCATTAAATTGACTTAATGCATGTTTCCAAGAATAATGAGTTCAAAAAATGGGAAGTTTTGCTATTAACACATGCGTCCAAGAAACTAAAATCTCTAATGGACAGTTATATGATATTTTAATTTCTTGTAAACCGCTGCTAGAGATTTTTGTATTTAATGATTGCTTGCTTGATATTTAAATCTCTAACGGATAGCTGTAAAAGGTTAGTCATATATAGATAGCAATAAAATACAGAAAACTCTGCTAGCTGTTAGAGACTAAATTCTCTTGCAGCTAGCCATAACTCATTATTGTCTGTAATGACAAGCTGATAGAAACTTGTGTCCTACAGCCAGTTATAAAATACAAAAGTCTGGATAGCTATCCAAAGAATTTCAAATATTTCTTGGTTGGTTGTATTTGTATGTTACGGTTGGCTTAACTGCTAGAAACAAAACTCTGTTACAGCAAGCTCATTATTGAGATTTGTGCCCCTCCAGCTTGATATTGGTCGTCCCTCCAGTTTGATATTAGTGCCCTGGTCCAGTTTGATATAGGTGTCCCGCCTCCAGCTTGATATTGGTGCCACCCTCCAGATAGATATTGGTGCCCCCTACAGTTTGATAGAAGTGCCCCCCTCCAGTTTGATAGTGGTACCCTTCTTCAGTTTGATATTCGTACCCCTTCCATTTTGATATTGGTGCCCCTTTAAGTTTGATACTGGTACCTCCTCCAGCATTGTTTTATAGCATTGAAAACGGAGATGAAAATGTCACATCTGCATTGCTGAACTTTTGAAACAAAATTGTCAGAATATATTGATGACGCTCTTGAATTGGCGGGACTACTGAAAAATTTAGTTAGCTCGACGATAGTTGGCTGGCGAACACTCGCCTGTTGAGCGTCCAGATGGTTGGCTAATTATGCTGCAAAACGGTAAGAATGCTGCAAGTGTTGGAAACTGTCAAGTATTCGCTGACGGAATGGTGATTTATTACACTGCCAAGCGCCACAGATATCCGTGCTCATGGTGGCTACGCTGTGTTGTCAGATGTTGGAGATTGTGGTTGGATCGAACCCATCCAAATCTATAAAGTTACTAATTATCGAACTCCTGGAAATTCTAACGACGAAACAAATAATTCTGTACATCGCATGGCCAACAACTACACTGATGCGATAGCGGACCTTCTTAAATTTATGCCATCTGCATATAGTATTGTTGGTCAGTAACCGTCATCAGTAATAGCAAAATAAATTAGGCGTCACCCGGGGTCACCAATACATCCAGAGAATGGAGATACCGAAAGCGACGAACACGACGATGGCAACTATAACGCTGTTCGTAAGCAATGCCCATCAAAGTGGGCTCGCAGCATAGAAAGGACGAAGTGAAAGAAGTGTCTGTCGTATTGCTCGGTTCATAAAAGGAACTCGTTCCAGATAAAACGCCACTGCGCACAACAGGATGCAGGTGCAACTGCACTGATAAATTGACGAGGGAAACCACATTTGCAACGAATACTGGCAAATAGGAAAAACACAGGCTCAATCGATTTCTTTGTCGGGCTGTATCACGACAACAACGCCGGCTGTGGTAAAAACGAGAGTAACGAAACCACTGTCTGTTAACAACTATAAGCCACCAAAACCATCGGGGGTTAATTCCGATGTCTTCGATAACGTCACTGTCTGCCAGAAGTTTTTCTATAAAACGTTTGGGTATTCAACGAATGAAGTCATTAAGTACAAAATATATCAAAAGTTTACCGTTGATAGAATCAAAATACACACGTAAGCGGTCTTTTAAAAAGTATCTTCCCACAGGTATGACAAAACAGCGATGCTACGAACAGTATGTCAACCGTTGTCAGCACAGCGCAAGTACCCCGGTGAGCCACGGTGTTTTAAATCACGAATTTAACATCGAAATAATACTCCCGAACTCCGATCTATGTTTAACGTGCGAAAAGTTAAAATCCCTCCGCCGGATCATGCAACGGTGTTTCGTCATCAAATTTTGCAGCCTCATGTCGTCAGAAAAGATATTTCTCAAAAAGCAAAAGAGGCAAATAAAATAGCAGCGGCCGTTGATCCCTCCTCAGTAGAATTCACGTTCGACCTTCAAGCAGTTCTAGCGAAGCCATTTAGCAAATGTAGTACTATTTATTACACCAGAAGACTCGCGGGTTATAATTTAACGATACACGACCAACAAGAACCGCAACGATGTGGAATGTTACTTATAGGACTAGAAAACGGCTTGGCGTGGTGGGACTGAGATTGTCAGTTTTTTGATTCACCACATCGCCAGCTTCAAATGACGCAATTAATCACCTGTATCGGTTCAACCATTCGTATGGCGGAAAAACCTTAACCAAATTGTGGCATCCGCGCTTCGATACGCCAGCTATACGTATGGAAAGTTATTTGCTTTTTAGACACTTTAAACAATGTAACTTTAGCATGAATGAGTCCACTTTACTTCACGGCCGTGTTTATTATGTTATGCTGGCAATTTATAAACTGGCGGTTTTTTGCCATTGTACTGTTGTGGCAAATTTCTGAGCACACTTTATAAGCTCATTGATTAATACTTTATTACGGCTCACTGCTATCCGCGTACATTAGGCCCGTGCATCTCCGAAGTTTGCGACCTTAAACATTTGTTGCGTATTTTTAATAGAAGATACAACCTTAAACGTCAGTGTGTTAACCGCGTGGTTAACACTTATTCGTCTACATAGCATGTGTTCCATCATAAACATCTATATATTGTTAATTTTTAGATAACGTCTTGGTCGCATATTACGGCAATTACTTGGAACATCGTATATATCTTACTGATGGTAAAGATTGGCTTTGCTGTTGGATAATATATTTTTGTGATATCTGTTTGGTTTCATACACTATCGGTAATACCTTAGTTTTATAGGAAACGTATATTCGCTTTCATAAGAGTGGAAGTTTCCATCGATTGTAATAAATTCATTACATAAACGCTGTGTTTTTCATACGTATATTACATTTTAACAAATATATAAATTAAAAAATGCGTATACGTTTCTAGTATATATGGAAGAAAAAATATTTTGAGGTTTTGATTCGCGCATCATCTTGGTGGAAAATGGTGAGCAGTCTAGTGTCTCTCGATTCAATTTTACCAAAAGGTATGCTTTTTGCTTTGCCGTTTTAAACCATTGTAAAATATTACCAACGAAATGAAGCAGATTTTAAAGCGATTGAAATGTTTAAGGATTACCCAAATTTTGACACGTTTTTATATTCCTTGTATACTTTACTCCAGACGATTGATCAGAAATTTTTGTGCTTGAACACACGCAGATGGAATGCCACAGTGTGCATTCGGCCGTCGAAAAGCGAAAAAAGCCGTTGGAAATGTTAATGTCGCGGGCGAATTTGTTAATGTCAACAAACGCTCACGGAAGAAACTCATGCTCGTTTATCAAAGTGAATCAAGATATAGTTTACAACAAAGCATTTCGTGAAAGTAACTTTGAGTAAGTTTCTACCAGATACGACCGGCTATTTATATAGGCTACAATAGGATCGATTATGCGTTTAATACACCGACTAACATGGTATCTTTTACATCTCTTTCGATAAATTTGATGATTATTGATTAATGTATTAAAGTATTACAAATAGTTTGTTAATTTTACGTGAACTTAGCTTAAACTTATTGTTATAGATTCTATAAGTCTGTTACACTAAAAATGGTCCGATGTATGACAACAACTTTACTCCCGGGTAGTGCTGAATAATATTTTATATATAAAAGTTTACGCAGTTTAAGTATGTTCATCATAATATCATTATCTTTGTTTCTTTGAAACAAGTAATTGTTATAAAACTGGCCAGCGACAAAATGGTTTTATGTATAGACGGTATAAGGAATGCTAATACGATGTTGACGCCTAGTCATATCGCATATATACTGTGCATTGCAAATTGTTATCAACAAGACAAATTACACTGGAGGTGTACGTCTACATTAGGGTTCAAACTTTGGGAAATCCTCGAGCTGATGCGTCTGGAACAAGAATTCGCTGGCTCGGTATCGCATGCTTTCAGTTCCGCTCTACAACACTAGTGAAATTAGCTATACAGAACCAGATCTTATCAAACTCTAGCTCTTCTGTTAAAACACGTATAGCTCACCAAAACTGTACAGTAATGGCTGTGAGATACTAGGAGATTGGATATATAACAAGCATAAAAGGCGTACACACTCGTTCGAACTTTCAGCTAAAAATTTTAAAATTGTGACAAATTTCGATACTTCAGATTTTTTTTGCAAAACTGTTAAATTTTAGGCTCAGAACTGTTGAAGATATTTTCACTGATTTTGGAAAATATATAATATGCTACAAAAGTCTCACAACAGTGTCCACGCATTCAAATTTTACCAAAGATACTAGAATGCTTTCAAATATATCCAGCTAAAAGTTTGTACGTGTGAAGGTACTTTTCCTAAATTTTACATTGACGGCGAAGATACAAAAATAGTTTATGATGCACTCAAATGTAAATATACATATAGTTTTTTGTTTAGTATGTTGCACTGAGGAATTCGATGTCCCATGTAAAGGTAGTATTATTAAACTAGTTTTGCCTCTGTCAAGGCGTGAGCGTCTAATTTATTGTATGCTACTTTGGTTATATCCGTAATAGAGAGTAACCGCTGTCGCACTTTTTATTACACTAGGGGAACTGTGCCAAATACTGGCGCTATCCTAATATTGACACTTTTTGTCTTCAGTCTGCCAGATTTGTTGTTCAACATCACCTAGAGACATGAAATTTTTTTACGTAATAGCTTATTATATTGTTACTTAGCTATCATTGTATCAATGCATTCGATAAAGCGGTTTAATGGTCAGGTTCAAATGTTGACAGTCGGTCAAAAAACATAGTCCAAATTTTTTTGTGTTTAAGGACCACGAATGTTCAACCGTCGAGATATTTACAACCATACAGTCTAGAAACATAATTTTTACATCCACTGATAGAGAATTTCTCAGAGTTTCTAACAATATAACATATTTTGTAATGGCGTATAGCTCAGCTTATAAAATGCATTACAACTTGAAGTGTAGTCAAAGTGGACCTGTGTTCCCCATTCTGACACTTCCCAGATTTCAACTGTCCAAATATTGACAGTTGTAACTTAATACTGTCAGTCAGAAAAAATCAACTCTCATAGTATCTTGCACTGAATTTTTGTCAACAGTGATTAAAGATACCTGGCTAAAAAGCCTCCAACGCTTAGCACTCTTTTAGCTCAATAGCACTTTTCAAGACAAATCGTGAGTGTCGTGCATTAAGAGTATATCAGCGGCACAACACGCTCTTTACGAATGAGAGAGACCCGAACCTAGGAAACGCCTATGAATGCAGTCTTGTAACGGGGCTACCCAAAAAATTAAAGTGGCCGCCTGGCCCCTTGCCTGCTGCTGCGCTCCCGAAAAATTGCAATATTCTTTAATAAATTTAGGTTATAATACGATGGGAGCGCGGAACTTATCTTCAAATTCGAGGTATACTCTTTAGGTCAGGCCCGTAGCCAGGGGTCCGGACACCCTTCCTCACCCCTTCGGAGTCCAGCTCAACCAAAACTCAAGATTTTTTGGAGTGTATTGCGTCAAATTTTATCCCTTGGTGCTTCAAAATGTGGTTTTAGAAGAAGATATCCGTGGGGGTCCAAAAATTTTCGCGCTCGCTTCACTAATGCAATATTTTCTTTCCTTTTCCTTTTTTGAGAATTTTTCTATATGATTTACGATTTCTGCATTTTGTGTTTTAGAGTAAATATATATAAAATTGCTCTCGTAAAATTTACGCCAATCGCAGCTCACAGATGGAAAGGGTTGCCTCGTGCCAAGAATCATGGTATTGCTCGCCCAAGTCCAAAGAAACGGAGAGTACCACGACGTCAATATTCGGGCAAGAGTATGGAAGATACCGTAAAGGCCTGTAAAGACGGTACTTTAAGTTAGTCGTCTACTTTTCCTTAAGTATAGTCGATGTAAAATATAGAACGTGATTTACAAAAAAAGTTCTATTCAAGGGTACTTCTATTCAGTATTTCGTTAGCCGAATATCGGTAAAATAGAATAGGAAAAGCAACCTTTTGTGGGACAACATTTCCGGAACACCATGGAGTACGAACGGGAATGTTGAGGATATCATTTAATTCACACAATGCTGTTGTAAATTTCAAAAATATATTTTATATTTTACAATCCATTTTTGATTTGTAACCTACAGCTTACGCGCATATTCTGCAGTATTTGTTATACTTATGCTATTTCAGATCCGTTTTCTGCATCGCGGCAGTTCAAAGTTCCAAGAACGACGTTGTTACTAGCTTTGAACCGTGCAGACCGAATGCCACGCTCGGACGTCCACCAATCCCCGCAGAAAATGAGTTCGGTGTTCTCCTCAGGGTTGTAGCAACGCAAGGGTTTCCGTTGTCGTTGAAAGAGGTACGTCAAATTGTTTTTGAATATTGTGATCGTAATAAAATTGCTCATAATTTCAACAATGCGGCTCGAATTGCTGGCTACAAGTGGTTGCGATCGTTCAGGGGTCGCCACCCTGAGGTAACTCTGAGAAAACCTGAGAATTGTCGATTAGTCGGGCGCTCGGAATGAACCGACAGGCTGTATCAAAGTGGTTTGAAGTTTTTCAGCAAGTTGCGTCAGCATGTGGAGCTTTGGATAATCTAGACTTGTTATGGAACATTGATGAATCAGGGCTGGTTACAGTTCCGAATTCGTCGGGAAAGGTGGTTTCCTTCACAGATCTCTGAAACCAACCGAAGATTGTTTACCAAGAAAGAGGAACCTTAACCACACTAAAGGGGAAAACGTCCGAGAGTTTTGTGCGTACGGTTTGCCGGAAGGAACGCACGTCGCAGTGAGTAATTCAGGTTGGTCCAATGCGGAAAGGTTCATCGAGTACATGCGCGATGTTTTCGTTCCTAACATGCCTTCAGTTCCGCAAGGTAAAAACCTGTTCTCACACTAGATAGACATGGAAGCCACTGGAGCCTGCACGTCCTGAAGTTGGCAATAGATAACCATATTGAGCTTCTGTGTTTACCAGCGCATTGCACCAATTATCTTCAGCCGTTGGATCGCAGCGTATTTGGTTCCTTGAAAATCGCCTGGCAGCGGGCGTGCGATAACAGGATAAAGAACAAGCGTCGCGAAGCTGGGATATCTAAGCTCCTGATCAACGATGTCCCCCATCTTTATCGCTTGGCATGACAGATAGCTGCAACCAGCGAAAATGCAATAAGTGGATTTAAAGCTACCGGGATTTATCTATTTGATCCTACAACGATTCCTAACGATGCTTATGCAATGTCCGACACCGTAGTTGAAAGCGCTGAGTTAGAAGACGCAGATAACAGTCAAAATGAAAGTGATTACTGAAATCAGCCTCAGGTGTTTAATAAAGAGCCAGAGAGTTGTGGTGATATGCAGAGTTACAGCACGGTGTCCTCAGAGGTAGGATCACACAATATACCTGTCGAAGAAGTCGAAGCACCAATCATTTTCGCTAAGCCTGCACCAGAAGGAAGGGATCTTTCAGAAAACGAAATTGTTGGATGCCATAACGCAGTTGACGTTAACCTTGAGGCAGAGAGCTATTCAACAACGGGTCTAACATTGCTCGGTAACATGATAGCAGTGGATCACACAGAAACAGTTGGTTTCGAGCAACTGTTTCCAGACCAACTACCGCCTGCTATAGCTGCCTCTGATCGTCAACCGGTGCGTCGGCCCAGCAAGCGCTTCCCCGATCCTGTTCATCCAACGCCCCTAAAACCACGAAGAAGTCCGCTCCGCTTCACCTCGCGATGTTTGCGAATTACAGCCCATATGCAGTTTGCTGCCGGATCAATAAAGGGAACTCTGGTTGGATTCAGTGTGTAGAATGTGATGTATGGCAGCATGATGATTGTGTTGGAAAAAATGACAAAGATCTTCCTTTGCGTTAAGTGTTATAAAAAATTATGCGAAAGCTGAAAATTAGGCAGTACGGGTACAGTCCTGCATAGTGTTATGGTAACAATTTCGAGTTTTTATTGGGCACCGGTTTTATAATGCAAAAGCGAAATTAAAGTACGAGTCTAGCCATCCTCTTTTGACACCACGTACAAAATGTTGCTAGAGAACAAAACGCGAATTTTAATAGCGTGTTCAGCGAACGAAATGGACTTTACTTTTGACAAAATAGGATGATAAGCCTCGCAGCTTCAGTTTACTCGTGCATAAGCCACCGATGGGCCATTAATAATGTGCCCGCTATCAATAAAGACATGAACTAGTTACCTGTTACGAGTTTTCTTAGCTAAATGCATAGAAACATTCTCGACGTGAACACACTAAAACAATTACATCGAGCAATGGTGTAAAAATCGAACAGAAATCTCGCTGGTGCCCAACATGCAAAATGTAATTAATAGAATACCAGGTCATGGTCCGCGTCTCTGCACATGTGGCAATCTGGGATGTTATTGTTAACAGAATAGCATGAGAATAAACCAAAAACTAGATATTGCGGTGCTAAAATGTTTAACCGCGATATTTGCAAACGATATTTGTCTTCGCAGCATCTTGTTGAAGAAATCACACGGATGTTTAAGCTACTAAGCAGAGGCTAAATTTAGGATCGGACATTTCTACAGGTTTGTCGTTTGGATAATAAGAACTATATAGTCTTTATCACAATAAATGATGTGCGGGATTACAAGGTGTAATCTCCATGAACCATAAATTTGTTCCGGTAAATATAAAAGTGCGGTTCGTAAATTTTGGTGTAAACGTCAACGTGTCTTCTTTATCCTAACTGAATCTCTATTTGTCTTTATGTGCTCTGGTGCAACCGAGATGTGCAATTATTAATCTTGTGTGCCAGTAATGTGCATTTACTTATTCTGGCGCGAGAGCTCGATGAGGATTTATGTGCTATGGTTTGTCTTATTTTTGTTCTGACTATTATTTTGTTAGCTTAACGCGCTTTAACTCTCAAACATATTATTTGTTCTGTTTGACCTTTTATTAAACCTTCGTTTCGTTGAGTAAAATGTTTTTCTGATTTGAATTATGTATCTACGGATTTTTTAAAATACTACTTGACGTATTAAGGCGATTCTCTATACCAGTATTTCTTATATAACGAGCGCCAATATTAGCGCATCAGTGTCAATATTACGATCTAGGTGTAAGTATTGGGAGTACGCAGTGTCTGCATTAGGATAAGGATGTACTTAGATTTCCCTTATAAAAAAATGTGTGTCAATATTTGGCACAGTTCCCCTACTTTGCAACAATATGCCATGTCAGAGTGCTACCATATTTTGTTTTACGGGTACTAAAGAACTCGCGCTTGTTTGTAACGGTTTATTGCAAAACATGTGAACCGCTGCGGGTTTTATGCACGTCAAGTTTGTAACCGAGTTCCTCCTCGTCATGGAATTCGGCTCTCCTGTATATATATCTGTTCTATGTAAAAGGCAACTTTCTTAAAGCTATCGGTTAATTGGCTGGATACGTAGCTCAGAACGGGTGGTTTTGGGATGGTACACCCCAGAATAGGCTTATATAGGAATTTCAATTTAGGCTTTATTGAGAACGGGAAATGCTCTTCAATTCCCTAAAAGTTGTAACATCCCAAGTTTTTATGGGAACTTCAAGGTTATTCAGCAAGGGGACGAATATATACTGTTGGACGGCCGGACCAGGATATCAATGCGTGTAAGTCCCTTGTCCTGAAATAAAGCTACCTCTTCACTATATCGTGTTGTAGGTGTAGAAATGTTCCAATTTCTGTCATAGGAAATTTATACGAAAAATACAGTGCTCCATATATACTTTTGTTGGTTGTATATAGCGGAGCAATAGTGATACTAAACTATTTTGTTTAAACATTTACAACTTAATGCGTGCTCCAGCAATATCGGTCATCATCTATTCTATAGTTTTGTTCTGTGGCCAGTGGTTGATCTGTTCAATCTTGATATGATTAAGGCTTCTCGATGTAGATAGCATCCATTAGTAATCTATCACATAGTTATTTCATTTATGAACATGGCCTACTATATCAATCAGCAACGTTCTGTGAGTAGGATGTCAAGTTGAAGAATATTTTTTGCGATTGTAAAATTAAGCATGCCTCAAATTTACTTGTTAACCAATTGAAGTAATAAGATCTACGATGCACAACCGAAAGTTATACACTATTAAAATTTAACTAATTTTAGGCCAGTCCACAGAAGCCCGCACGTCACACAGGTCGTGAGTCAACACCATCGACTGATTTGGAATGGCTCTCCAAGCAGATTCCGTCCAACACTGGTCACAGTCATGACTCGTCCAACTCTTCACCAGAAGTCCATAGCGAGACGGAATCGGACAAAGAAAACATACCATTGGCGGATTTGATGGAAATTCTTTCTGACCAGCAAAATGTAAGTCAATTCAATATACTGATTTCGGTTATATTGACTGTAGCGGGACTTTCTTCGGATCCATATTTATGCGGTTCCTTGAGCACTTAAATTTCCTACACTAACTACAGTGGCGCTATTACTGCACTAAGAGCTAGATCCTCAAAGCTAGGTATATAGGTGGAGTATAGGTATAAATTTAATAAGTTTGTATTTTAACAATGTTTATGATGGCTTTACTGGGAGTTTAGAAAACTGTTAAAATTCCTATATTCTTCTTGTTTTTTATATTTTTACAAAAGATTTCATCTAGGACTATACTATGTGATATGTATAACAATTAACTCAGGGCATGGCATTCAGAGAGGTCCTATGCCTCGAGGGCTACGCTGAATTTTCGGTTAAATTAGTACATTTTGACCCGTGCAGTAAAGATTTTGTCATAAATGGTTTATGACACTAAACCAGTATATATTCGGAAATTTCTGGAAATTTTGACAAAACGACTGCATGCATCACCTTCGATGATAAAAGTTGGTACAATTATTTTTATGTAAATTGCGTGAATAGGATTGGGCCAAAAATTTGAAAATGCACTTTATCTAGGAGTTTTATAGCTTTTGAACAGATGGGTCTATTTTAATGAAATTTTGTAAGCATAATAGAGGTAGTGAAAATAAGCTGCCTACCAAAAATCATTATGCTCCTTCTTAGTTAAGCGCACCTACTGAAAATCGTAATGTTGGGTTATTTTTTATTTTTTTACAACCATATTTCCTGAACCAGTTGAGTTATCTGGTTTGTCTTATTTTTCATTATATATTGCTATTACCATTTTATTTAATTATGTGAAAGGAAATTTTTCTAGCTTACGCCACCGCAGAGAAACTGGTGTCAAAATGTCGTCAGATAATTGAAAATCGGGCAAACTTGCAAAATTTTGTTTGCGACGCGGAAATTTCGGAAACCACTTATTTCTACAGTATAGTAGGCCGTATTCTCTGTTCATATGCATGCTAGCATATTCTTATATCTCTTAATAATACAGAGTTGTAGTGCCAGAATTTGAAATATCCATAAAATCAGGCTAAAATTAAGGTTTGGCTTAAAACTTACGAACCGTTGGACCTCCTACTCACCAACTTTACCGATTTATGAGAATTGTGGTATAGATATCAAAAACTGTGATTTTAAGCAAAGAATAAAACGTTTTGAATTTTTCAACGATGAACTCGGAGAGGGCTGGTTGAATCTGAGCGAAATTTTTGAAGATATACATCCCTCGCTGCTGGCCAAGCAAGCTTGCCAACGCTCCAATATGATGCAGCGGAGTGGAAATAGCCTCACTCTTGAAGTTTTACTTGATTTTGTTCATGTTGGTTTATGTGTGGTCTAATTTTTTATCAAGGACGGCTAGGCGACGTATTTGACTAAAATTCTCAGAGTACACTATGGTATGCAACTAGATCATTCTTATTAAATTTTTTGCTCCTATCTTCAGAGATTAAAGAGCTTTATGAGATGAGGGAAACCCCATGTTTATGAGTTGTCTTTCGATATATCTTTTTCCACCAAATGTTCAGTAAAATCCTTAAAAGATCATTTCAGCTTCAAAGATTGAAACTGGTAGAAAGAGCGATATTGCTCCATCAATCTTTCGGCGAATTTTGGGTCAGTTCCTTGAACTTTTGTCATTTAGGTGCACGATGTTACACTGAAAAGACATAAAAAATATATGATTGGATCCATTCTCAATACTGTCTTATCAACCACAATGTTGGCCATCAATCAGGGTTGAACATTCCCAACCTAAAAGAGGCACAATAATGTTAGTAAAGCTGGATTTTATTCTTGGAACTTAACTATAATATTAAAACTGGCTTGACTAGACTTCTGTGGGTTTTTATTAATTCTCACGCATGATTGCTGCATTTTAGGGGAGCAGTACTACACAAAACGATTCGACATCTGCAGCGACAACATTAACAAATCCGGAGCCTTCACAGCTATAAAATGATACTTCAACACGAGAGCCGCTTTTTTCTCGCCACGGTCACCTACTGTTCCGCCGCAGGGATTCTAGCATTCTCTCCAGATTCCTACACAGGTGCAATGCTATCCGTCGCATTTTCTATTATATTACAGCACGCTATCTCCTAGTATGCCGCCGCCGGGATTTAAGTTTTCTCCCTGATTCCCAAAACCAGTGGGATTTCCCCATCAAAGCGGGATACCGGAATATGTTCAAGCCGGAATATTGCCCAAGGAATAAATATGGGAGCGACTGATGGCGCCACGCCAGCAACCGATTCAATTAATCCGCCTGTTATAAAGCCAGGGGCAATAATATCCACAGTCAGTGGATTGAGAATGGAACTATATACTGGTGGAACGGCTATACTCAATGGAATTACAGTAAAAATGTCGGATATGAAGATAAGTCATAAGCCGAACGGAGGAGTTCGGAAAGAGTTTGGCCCAGTCCCTTTTGCAGTAGCAAAGTTAATAATGTTCATAAAAGGGATTTCAGGAATTAAAATGGCCGGTTTATAAAACGAAATGAGTTATGGATTAGCTATGTTTTTGCTCATATTCATTGTTAAAGCATTGAAAGTTAATGATGTTTGTATTTCTTTGTTTGTTACTTCTGCTGTGAATAAAAATAATAAAGGCTTCTTTTGCAAAAGAGAACAATTAGATGTGTATCGGAGATATTAAATTTGCGGTAGTTAGATTTACAGTAGGTAATTAGCGAAACAAAGTATGCAAAGGCGTTACGAGCAATATATATCATTTCCAAAGTTTTCAAAAAGCTATCGCTTCTATCTCAAAAGGGTTTCAAGCATATTCGCCAAATAACAGAGAATGTGCTTTCTGACGTCATAGGGTGTCCCAGACTTTTGTAAGCACTGTCTCCTAACTTGTTTTGCATCACGATTTAAAAAAACATACTGAAAGATAGCGGTGGCATGGGTAGAGGGTTTTATAGTAATAAAAGTTATGACACACTTGTTACGCCAATTTTGGAACGTATGTATGAGTCTGTTGGCCTTGCATGCATCGCTTCCGAACGCCAGTTTTGTATATACAAGTATAAATTTTTTGGCAGAATGGATATATTATTTCTTCTAAAACCAATAATACTCGAAGAGGTGATGAGTTACGCCTAAAGATACGAAATTTAAGGCTCGGAATAGTTCTAGATGCTGAAACGGATTTTTGGGTCATGTGGGGTGCAGGACCACCCCCTGTGGCGTTAGCCAAAAGTGGGACTTAGCAAAATTTCGGGGTACTTAGCACTATAAGCACAGGGAGATATCGGAGAGACCTAGAGATACAAAAACTGGTACACGGGGTAGTTTTGGACGTAGATTTCAAAAATGAGGTCAGATTTGAGCTACGGAGTTCGGATAGGGGGTATTGGATAGGGGTCTAGGGCGCCAGGGGTCTCCGGGAGTGTCAAAAAATGAAAAATTTGAAATATCTCCCAAACTACTATGAATTTCGCAAAAATAGTTAATCTAAAGGTAATCGGGGACGCTGAATGCGATTTTAGGGTCATTTGGGACGTAGGTCCACCCCCCTGTGGAGTTTTCCAAAAGTGGGATTTAGAAAAATTTTGGTGTCCTGGGTACTATAAGCACAGAGACTTACTGAGTAGGGCTAGAGCCATAAAAATTGGTGCCTGGGGGTTGTTTGGAGTGCTGATTTCAAAAATGAGGTTAGATTCGAGCTAGGGATTACGGTTAAAATGGGTACTGCTGCAGGGTCCAGAGGTGGGGCTACGGTTATGTTCATGTGAGCAATCGGTTTCTTATGAATGGCAGGGATGTCAAAATATTGTTCCAAGCCCAGAGTTTTATTGTATTACATGTGTAAAAGCAAAACCAAGACGGAAAATAGTTTAATAAAAATAATCCCATATCTCGATACACAAATCCATGATAGAATAATCGCAGTCACTGTTTCTAACGAGGTAGTTGATTGGCACGACTGGACAATGTCCACACTTTTTACATACATGAATCAAAAATTCTCTATTCTTTTCAAGTTTCTGTATATAGTGTCGACTTCCCGGCCCACAAAAGTCTTTGGTAAGTTGTTCGAGTTCCAATTCATGTTGCCAAAATTGCAACTGGCCTTTGAACAAATAATTCTGAATAAAGTCCATCTTTTTAAGAGCTTCTGTCCCTGTATACGTCAAGCCGGCTGCACGGGTCTCATGGCGAAATACCGAATACAGCGTTAGTTGGTCTGTTGTGTAAATGGAACGCATAAACTCAACGAAGACTTGTAGTGGTTGTGTTTTAAGCCAATCGTAGAAGCGCTGCTGAAGATCGCCACATACTGGATCGCATATCTTTTCGTGCGTCTGGGGAGACATATATCGGTATAGACATTGTGTCACGGGAACAACACTAAGCTGGTGATGGTAAATAAGATTATCAATTATACTATTAGCCATAAGTATAGATCTGAAATACGTAAACTGCTTTGACAAACAAGTACGTAAACTATCAACTTCGCTCACACCTGAGCCAGGAATATTTTTGGGTTTTTTAATTTAAGCGTCTTTCACACAGAAGTGCGTGCACGAACTGCACACCGTAGACGCGTCGCGCAACGATTTCACGCAAAACGAACATAACTTCTTTCCATTGCACGCAAAATGACGACGATGGCTTTCTATTGCACACAAACAGAAGACAACGGCATTCCATTGGCCGCAATAATGCTAATAACGCGCTTCTATTACCACATGTCGAATGAAATATTGCTGACTATTACTATGCGGCTAGAGCAGTAGTAGCTTCTATATTTATAGCTTGCGTGCAATGGTTGATACCATATCTACAACAACGTGCGATGGCATCAACTATATGTGCATCTTTGTGAATTTAGCAATGGTAGCGTGTATATTTATAGATTGCGTGAAATGGTTGATATCATATACACAAAAACATGCAATCGCATCAACCATATCTGCATCTTTGTGCAATACGATGCGTTGCTTTTAATAACATATTATGTGATTGCAAAAGACCAATTTCTTAATATTATGACTTTCTGTCGCACTAAAGATATATGTTCGCATCATACTTGTAAATTTGGTCTTCATGCAATGTGGCGCGGCCAGAACTAATGAAGAGTTATAATGAAATCCTAACAATAGCAAGAGCCAAGTGGAAGCAAATTAAGTTGATGCTAGAGTACCGCTTCGAGGAGGGGCATGGTAGCCGGGATCGGTGGTGCAGGTTATCTTAGGGGCGGAGAGTAGAGGCACTTCGTGGAATTTCTTCCAGGACTGAAAACAGCTTACGAACCCTCCCAGTTGACATTCGACCAGCCATTAACTGCCAGCATACCCAAAATATTACGGGCTCGTCGACTTCCGATCATTTGACTTCCAACCCGACGGTTGCCTAGCGTTAAGTGGGACAATCTTCAATTATATACTAATTCAATGAATATATCTGGTTTATTTTTATATTGTAACTGTTATAGTCTATTATTCCTACCTTTATTCAATAATATGAGCAACATGAAAGATATATTTTATTCAGTGACCGAGCAAATCACACCGCAAATACACAAAAATGAACACTCTCTAATTATTAACGCCGCATTAACTATCGTATTTCAAACTCTCTTGCATCTGGATGTACAATATGAATCTATGAATGAACATAAATTTTCGGTACAGCTGTCGCAGTTTAGAAAATAATGCTCGTTACATGTAATTGCACAGTAGTTAATGGTTATAGCACCTATCAACAAGCTCTTAGTTCTTTCGAGCTCTCTCTAATAAATATTATATTAATGCACGAACGTAGGGCACGCCAGGCATGACAGTTAAATCGTTAAATTGTTGTATGTGTTGCAAATTTTATGCAATTCAGAAATGTAACGTATTTTGCAATATTTACTTAAACGCGCCAACCGAACTTCTTTGCAGCGAAAAACATAGGTTAATAATTGATAAGTGTTAGTTTAAACTTGGATATTTATTGTTATATTTATATATATTGTTGAAATACAATAAGGTTGAAAAATGTTTGAAATGGAAAATTTAAAGGACTAATATTAAAATGACTGCAAAAAAATTGGGCAACCCACTATTCATGGTAAGGTGGCTTGACCGCAACCTACTGGAATTAGATGTGCTCAACGCTGTGTTCAAAAATCTATAAATTCCATTTAACGTGCTAAATAACCAAATAAGCACGCATATCACAATGAAATTCCAAAATTTTATTGTATTTACAATCTTCTTATAAACTCGTAGGAAACGAACGAAAGAGCGTTCCTTAATTCCGCTATTATCCCCTCCTTCAGTTTTAAAGTGGACCATCTATTACAGGCGGCGAAAATTGGCTTTGATCGCGCGAAACCCATTTGTATAAGCAATGTCGTTTTTAATTTATGTCACTCTACGATGTGTTCATATGACCCATAGATCAATGGGTACGGTGGTATGGCGTCCCCATGGTACGGATCAAAGGTCAAAACGATGGTTTTTCACCACATTTTAATAACCTTCACGGAAGCAAGCTTATTTTTATCTTAACTTTCTATTTTTTATCTCTGGTTAGTTTTATTTTATAGTAAAATGATAAATGCCGATGCCTCGTTTTTGTTTTTCGATTAAAGCTCCGGTTCTAGAGTTATGGGGTTTGAGGTATGGTGCCCCAATGGTTCCCCGACCCAAAACTCGAAAATTTGTTCTGAGGTCCTGGGCGGCCGAAAAGTTTCACTTGGGGGCTCTCGGTCATGGGAAACTCATTGATGGTATTGGTTTTGCTCTGTGACCTATGGGTACGGAGGTATGGCGCCCCCAAGGTTCGCGGTCAAAGGTCAAAATGAGGGTTTTTCACCCCATTTTAGTACCCTTCACGGAAGCAAGGTTATTTTTTATCTTAACTTTCGAAGTTTTTTATCTGGATGGTTTTATTTCAAAGTAAAATGATAAATGCCGATGTCTATTTTTTGTTTTTCGATTAAGGCTCATGTTCTGGATTTATGTGGTTTGAGGTATGGCGCCCCAATGGTTCCTCGACCCAAAATTTTAAAATTTGTTCTGACGTCTTGGGTGGCTGGTAAGTTTTACCTGGGGGTTTTCGGCCATGGTGAACTCATTGCCGGTGTTGGTTTTGCTCTGTGACCCATGGGTGCGGGGGTATGTCGCCCCCAATGTTGGGGTCAGAGGGCAAAATAAAGGTTTTTTACCTCATTTCAGTACGCATGACGGAAGCAAGATTATTTTCATCTTAACTTTCGAATTTTTTCTTTGGTTGGGTTTATTTCATAATAAAACGGTGAATGCCGATACCTCTTTTTTGTTTTTCGATTACGGCACCGGTTCATGGGGTTTGAGGTACGGCACTCCGTGGTTCCTCGATCCAAAATTCGACCTATGCTACACTACGTTCTGCAATCTCGATAGAGTTACTAATTTTAAAGAACATACTATGTTATTAAAAGCACGCAATGTATTGCACAAAGATGCACATATGGTTGATGCGATTGGTCGTTTTTGTGGATATGGTATCAACCATTGCACGCAAGCTATAAATATAGAAGCTACCATTGCTCTAGCCGCATAGTAATAGTCAGCAATATTTCACTCGACATGTGGTAATAGAAGCGCATTATTCGCATTTTGCGGGCAATGGAAAGCCGTTGTTTTCTTTTTGTGTACAATGGAAAGCCATTGTCTTCATTTTGCGTGCAATGGAAAGAAGTTATCTTCATTTTGCGTGAAATCGTTGCGCGACGTATCTACGGCTTGCAGTTCGTGCACGCACTTCTGTGTGAAAACACATTATTTGGCTTTTTTAATTTTATAGAAATTAACTTATTACAAATTAACTCGTTGATTAGTTCCCCAATGCTTCACGAACTTTTATAAGTATGTGTCCGAGCACATTGTTTCCTGGAAACGGTTGGGTTTCGTATCGCGGGTAGCCCATTTCCCAGCCGGATCCCATATAAGCGTCATGCTGGGTGGCATTTACTAACGTTTTATTGCCTGTTTCTAGAAGTTGTGCCTTTAAACATGTAGTGCCGCTAAACTTTGCCATGATTGTCTCGTGCATCACGTAGTATTGTACCTCAAGCCGTTTTGCCTGTTGATATCCATTAACGGTTTGACCCAATTGGTAAGCCTTTGACGAGGACCAACATTGAAGTATACGATAGTAGGTTTTAGTGTCATTGAAGAAATATGCTTTGCGCGATTGATAGTACTGTTCGGCACTGTGGTATGGAATACCGCTGACGACAAATTTGGCCACGTAAAAATTAGAGAAGGGCGACCACCGTGTTGAATACAAGTAAAATTCCGCTTCGTCCGGACTCTTGACCACGCGGTAGCTAGTATTCCCATTTGATGCTTTTAGGTTTGCTGCCATCCCGTGAGCTTCTTCCAATTGCACTTGTAGGGACTCCTGCCTTTTTAATGATACCTGCAAATCTTGAAGCGTCGGCTGGTCGCTTTACTTTGAGTATTGGTGGAGTTATAAACTACCTTACCAAATCGATAAAATACAAACCGATATGTCCGTCGGGATATATGACACGTTCTTGCGTGTCGACTTGAATTTGTTCTTCTAGATAATGACTAAGGATTTTCGCCTTGTTCCGTAATCTTGGTGGAAGAATGTCCACAATAGTTTGCAACGTAGTTTCTGATATCTTGTTAATGACTTCAACGGGTGATGGGGCTATTTTAGACGGTTTGTGGTGGTTGGTTTTAAGTTTTTGAAACAAACTTTCTTCAACTAAGGCGTATTTTTTGGGTTCACTCATAATTAAACAAATTTTGTAATCTCATTTTTACCATGTTTAAAAGTTTTGGGGGAAGACTGGCCCTACTCTTTTTAATATTAATCTTTTGCGAGCTAACGGATTTCGTTTAGATGCCAATGCTGCCACCTTCCGGCTTTGTTTTTTTGAGCCATAATTTTTGTTCGTTATTTAATTTAACATTACCGTTTTCAACGTTCCTGCAAATTTCAGATATTGTTCGAAAGAGTGATATACTCGGTTTAGAAAGTATAAGTATAATATATTTTATTGGAACCGTCTGAAGGGACCGAAGAGTGTCTATGTTTTCTTTCACGTCAGCGCTCATTATATATAAACATATGACTGTTCGTAGGGTAAAAGTCCTTCCGATAGGATAAATTCTGATGGGATGTTAGGTTTCAGATTAATAAAAAGGTAACCATACTGCTTTTTTAATGCTTTTGTATATTCTCCAGATAAATAATTTTTCTTCCCGGGAAAGATACGGGCGCCTAGTGCTGATATCATTGCATGGTCACCCCCGTTTTGAAATAAAAAGTAATAATCCGTATTGCGTCTTATACATGGACCTACCTTTGGACAAAAATATAAATTTTGTAAAATAAAAATAACGGAAATCAACCTATGTCTGAGTTTGGTGAATAGTGTGATTAACCGGTTGTCACCTGCCACCTTATCCATGAAGTCATCTAATATAACAAGTGTATCCACTGGGGTTTCTGTTTCTTCGAGTAAAAAATCTGGAAAGTGTGGAAGTAGCTTGAGTTTGGAATCTCCAATTTCAAGCAATTCCAATTCTGGCATGTTATAACAATAAAAAATTCTCTCAAACGGTTGAACATGAAGAGTCTCACAATGTTTTAGAATTTCACGAACGAAATATGATTTACCTGACTTGGTGGACCCTGCAACTATTGCATTATATGGTTGTTCGAGTAAAATAGGACTATCACTGTTCCCAACTGAATTCTCCATTTTGTTTTATAGTCAAGACGCTATCAATTTTTGACATAGCTAAGCGCATTATAGGTTCTGTTAATGGATTGCTATAGGTGAGTTCGATGTCAATGTTACCATGCTGCGGGATTGATTGGTAACCACAGCGTGTGGGCCCATCGCTTGTAAGTATTATGGGTATAATAAAATAACCTGCTCCGTAGCCAAAAGCATCAAACCCTGGATTTAAGTTTGCAAAATCTGTTCCCTTAAAGAAGTTTAGATAAGACCTGTAAATATCACCGAATCTTTCGAAAGTTAGTGGAACACTAGTGGGAAATGACTTTTTGTTGACAAAAACTTGTTAGCTTTGTAAGCCGAAATCCTCAAAGTTGTATGGATGCTTATCAATCTGTCCTTATATGCTGATGCCCTAACTTGCATTAAAACAGTTTTCCCCGGCACTTTGCCATTACTAATGAATGACCATGAAACATTCATATCTCCCACCCCTAGGGATTTTGTGGTAATATTGTGCCTCACAACTAGATACTTATATCCTGAAGGAGATAATATCCGCTCATGTTTACTAAACTTGCTGGAGCAAGAGTTACGTAAGGAGTGTATAATTTTGCTGTCTTTATTTTAATGTTGTTAGCTTTATTAGGCTTTCCGATTATACAAAAGGAGAGTTTAGTTCTGTGAAATATGAGGCTCATTGGTACGTTCCCCGGTAAAAATCGCCCCGTATTAAGAAAATCTGTAAATACGCGACCATAAATTTCACCTTTGTTTGTTTCGAGGTTTTAGTTGATCTCTCAGAAAGTGCATCGGGCTCGCTTTCGAAACCATATGGTTGGTCTGCCGCATATATTACAGTTTGTAGAAGGTTTTTGCAGACCTGAGCGGGGAAATAAAGATGAAACATTGCATACATTATAACTGGTAATTTGATTGTTGAAGGGATACGGTTTTACCTTCAATTTTTACATCTACTCTGTGAAACATAGAGTAAAGAAATAAATTAGCTGGGCCGTCTACATCTGTTTCCAACTGCCTCTTTGGTTTTTTCGTATCTGCTGGTTTGGAAGGCATGTGATGGCTTTAGGCTGCGTAGTTTTCTTGATTATTTCTACTTGTAAATATAACATTATAGAATCAACAACGATATAATACGACTTCCCTCCGAACCTGAACTCAAGTGGAGCTAAATAGTCATCAGATGGTAAACCTCTAAAACATGCGCTTTCTATAACTTGTGTGCTTTCAATTTCATCTTGAATTGAGGGAAGAGAAGTTAAGTCTAAACCGGAATACATTTTGGTCTTGCGGAAAAGGCCATATTTAGTACAGATGTTTTCTTTGTTTGCGACGTTTACGTGTACTGCGCTTCTTAATAGTTTTTAATCGTTTCTTTTTGATCTTCTTTTTGATGGTTTTACGCCTGATTTTGCTTATTTTAAGGGGCACGGAAAGTTTCGCGCTGCCTACCAATAGACGTACTAGTGCTGGATCCATGGTAAACTGATGATTAATACTACTTGGAATTATAATTTGTTTTGAAAATCCAGCTTGATTTGAGATGAAACTATGGTAACTGTGTTAACTCCCTTTTTAATAATTTTTATGTGCAAAAGAATCTGGACCTTTTTCTGAGACGTTAAGGAAAATCCCAAATCGATTATTATGCTGTCCAAGTAAGATACACGTATGCGGTGATATACGGGAATAGGTGTGTATTTGCCATTGACGTAAAGGAACGAGAATGATCGTCGTTATGAACAGAAGGTTTTACTATATCTGCTTGCAAATACTTGACCTCTGGTGGTAGTGTACACTGCACAACAGCTATACTAGCCCGGCAGGTGTCCATAGCTGAAAAAATGAGCTGATACGTAGGGCGACCCTGGAAGAACACGGTCAATTAACACGTACATAGTTATCTACTAGTATATGTGTGAGTTTATTAACTAATGGCTGAATGTGTTTGCTCTTTTTAATACCTGTTAGAATAAGTTTGCCTGTGTGGTGAATTAGCACCGTTCGACCTTCAAGTTTTAACAATAGGGGTGGCATATGATCACGAGGATCGAAACTTGCAAAGTAATTTGAACTCTGTAAATAAGAACATAGTTTATGGAGATTGAACTTTTGTTTTATGTCGAGGGACACTACATAATTTTTGACTGAAAACTTGAAGTTTCCTGTACCTAGCACATATGAAACTTGTTCTACGATAGATCTTGCCTCTATAGGATTTCTTAGACCAACGATAGTAAATTTTCCAGAAGCAAAAAGCAAGCAGCAACCTCTAGGTTCCGGGTGCCATACTACTCCACTAAATTTATTAGAATCATACTGAGTAGGTGATAGAGTTTGGGACACAGTGAGAATAGATCTATTGCGGTATCGAAGGAGCCACAAATTGTAGTGTTAACAACCGACCACTCCATAGAGATGTGTAAAATGATGAAATTAAGATAATCACAACCTTTTTATATCCTCTTGGAGGGGATACCCCTTCCATTTAACCAAATATTGTGTGCCCCCTCGTTTAGGTTTACGCCTTTTTAGAATTGTCTCAATTTCGTAAATTCCGTCTTTTCGTGTTACCGTTTGCATTTCTTGCTCGTAAAAAATCGCAAGAATAGGTTCTCCAGTTACAGATTTAATTCGATATGTTGGTGGCATGCTAGGGATTCTGTGGTCAATAAAGAACTCTTCTTCGGTCCAGTTAGGATAGAATGATTTTGGGAAAGGAAATTTACGTTTCAGTATTTTTATCCTGTCACGAACGTCAAATTTATACCTCCTCGGTAGCCTGGTAAACACTTTGGAATATAACTTCCGTCGAACAACATGTTCATTTTGTCGCGTAACGTCAACTGGACGAAATCCAGTGGTTCTAACTTTCCGCATGTTTAGAGAGGTAATGATGATGGTTAGGGCATCAATGTATCGCCATGTGTTCTGGATGTATATTTTATGTATGCTATCTACATTCTGTATGTATGTAGATAGATGTATATTTTACTCTTTATGTCCCTAATTTTATGTTCAGCAAATACAGTTTTCGACTCATCGTTCATGGTGTAAAGAAGTTTTATTCCCGGTTCTTTGAAAACATCTGTAAAAGCCTTGCTATAATACTCCTTAGCCCTGTCTACTATAATATTTCTTGGCTTTTCCGGTAATAAGGAATCCAATACTGGTACTAGTGCCAATGCTAGGGCTTCTCCCGTTTTTGCCTTAAGGGGAATGTCTCAACAGTATTTCGAAAAACAATTTATAATTACAAAAATATATCTATAGCCATCATTGAACTTCGTTAAAGCCTGCATATCTGCAAGATCAGATTGAAAAATATCATATAAATCCGAAACGATGTACCGAACACGCTTGAAGTTGTGTTTAGGTCTATTACGCACGAGCGTGTAGGGTGTTTGGCCTGATAGTAATTGTTTAATTTAAGATAATGTAACCTCATGTCCTTGTTTTTTAGCCGCTTTGTAGAGGCTATATGCTGAGCCTAAACCCAATGGATTAGATGTGTCGTAGTATATACGCTCAAGCTTACAATCCATTTTGGATGCTTAAATATTTTCAATGATTAAATATTAGTTTAACATCAGCTTAATACTACTTATTTGCGAAGCTTATTTAAAGATTACAAAGCTCCAAAACTTCAAATTTATCCAGGATTAGAGATTTTCCCAGTATAGTGGTAATTCTATACTCTTTGAAATGGGTCGAATCGCTTCAACTTTTAATCTTGAAATCACTCAATTAGCGGGTAGTAATAGTGTACTCTTCTTTGTTTTTGCGAACGTATATTTCCCGCAAACATAAAATAACCACAGTCTGCGGGCCAAGGTAGTAAACCTTACAATACTCCAATTCCTGTTGTAGTAAACCGCTCGGAAACCCCAGACGAATAAATACTACGGTATTGGAGATTGACAAAAGTAAAGAAGCAAATATAAGAATCACTGTGACTACTTTATCACGCTCCATATTATGATTTAGAAAGTTGGTCAAGAATAACACGCTTTTTAATAACTATTTATTGGGAACTACGCACAAATACAGCAGAATATTGCAAAAGCTAGTATATCGCAGCTAATAATTACCGTATCTACCGAGCAGTTCACTATCATATTCGAAATTTATATCGTTTGGCTTTATCAACATCAGTTCTCTCATAGCTTCAGTCAAATAGCTGATATTGGTTTTACTCTGTTTGAGTTCGTGTATTTTCTTTACGATGATGCCATAGTGTTCCTTTGTAGCTACCATCGATAGAGAGTTTTCGAAAAGCATTTCCCGGAACATTTGGTCTTCTAAATTGTCCGCAACCGGTTTGGGGTGCTGATGTTGGAACACGTCGTAGTAGTAATTAGTTATAACTGAAGGGTAATTTTCCTGCCTGAATATGAGAGCCCCAACTCATCAACCATGGCATCCAAATATACATCGGCGTGGCAGTCGAAGGCATAGAGGCATCCTGTGAGTTCACGGTGCTCCCATGGCTCGTATTCAATTGATTTATTTTCTTGACATCCCGAGCAGTTGTTCTTAACCAATTCCATAATTTTGTTGCAAATGTTGTTGAGGTCTTGAAGGCTCATGTGACGCGTCATGGTGGACGAAATGTCGATGTGGCTTAATGGGGGACGTCGTGTGATCGAAGCGTATTGCCCGATTGATGAGAACTAGTTGTCGCGGAGTAAAAAGTTTCTGGGTTTTTTTGTTTGTTTTTTTTTTTTTGTTTTGTGTTTGGGGTTATGTTTGGTGTTGTTTTTGTTTGGGGTATGGGTTTTTGTGTTTGTTTTTTGTTTTGTTGTTTATGGTGTGTTTGTTTTTGTTGTTCTTTGTTGTATGGTTTGGTTTGGGTGTGTGTGTGTGTTTTTGGGGGTTTGTTGTTGGATTGGGGTGAGTGTGTTGTTGGGTTTTGTTTTGGTTTGGATGTTGGTTGGTGGTGTTGTATGGTGTCTATTTGATTGTTTTTTTAGTTTGTGTTATTTTGTGGTTAGATTTGCTGGTTTTGTGGAGACTTTTTTTTAGTATGTTTGTTTCGAGGGGTTTCTATCCTGTATTTTATATTATAGTTCGTATTTTCTTTTCTCGTGTGTGTCTTTATGTGTTTTTGCGGTTTTGGGATTTTTTTTTGTTCATATGATGTGGTTCTCTTTATGATTTATGTCTGATTTGTTGGTGGTTATATATTTCAGAATTGATGTGTTGGTCTTTGTGTGTTTGAGTCTTGCTGTGTAGGTTCTCTTCTGGAAATTCTTTCGGTCGTGGCTGGTGAGGTCTGTATATGCTGTAGTTCATGTATATTTCTCGGTTAGTTATTCGCGGTATAGATATTATATCTATTTTTCTACTGCTCATAGAATAATCTCCAGGTTGATTCTTCTTAGATTCGAATTGTATATTGGTACATAGATTTATATCTATCTAGATAGTATAAAATTCTCTTGTGATCTTTTTGTTTTAGGTGTACGATATTCATTCTGTTTACAGAAAAAATCTGCTGGAACTGTGTTTTTATGTATTTTGGCAAATATATATGCTGTTCGATTTTCGCTTTATTATGTATTTACAGAATACGTTATAGTTTGTTGGTCTTTTATCTTTGTATGTCGGTAATATGCTAATTGTTACTCATCTACCGACGCTATGGATCTGGTTATTCACATTCTAGAGTTAAATTTCAGCTCGACTGTTGGCCACAAGAATCTATTTTTTCATAGGCTACAGCTATGTTACATACTAGACATATGCTCATTATACCTCGTTTATTTACGTAACTGAGCAGCCCGATTGATAAGTGTTTTTTTCGGATCTAAAGCATTTTTCTGGGAACTGTCATCTTAGACAGGTATAGGTGTAAACTTTGTTTGATGACAACTAAATAAAAAACACAGCCTTTTCAGAATTCACTCACAGATTTTTTTAAAAATGTCGTGTTCTTTTACAGAATATGATATACTTGGTTGGAGTAACAGATAATCGTTTGCAATTTGAATTGCTATGCTTTGGGTAGTTAGGGCCTTTATGGTTTTAGAAAATACTGACACATCGCTTAGCAGCTAGAATTTTCTAGTATCTGTTAAGTAACAATATACACTTGCTTAATATTTATTTAACTTGAGAGGTCATAGCGTCGAGACATGAGTTAATGTTGACTTGTTTATACTGGCTTCAAACATTTTAGTGACTCACAAGAATCATTCTATTCAAGCACTCGACAGCTAATTTGCGAAAACAAATTAAGAAGCGAGGGGGTGACGAGTCTTAGTTACCTGCTCGACTCCTAGTGACAGCAGGACACAAGCCCTGAGGATAGTGAGAATATTTTTTCAAACATAGCTCTGTTCATAGAGCTGAAAGAATCAGAAAGGGTTAATTTGTATGAGAGATCAATACAATGAACGAATCGAGGTGAAGTATTATGGTGCAATTGCTACATCAAGCGACAATAATCATGGTCCTCTAACGATGATATTGATTTTATAGCGGGAATAGGCTCAATGTTTATGATCAGGATTGGTATAAATAGTAAATTGCAGCGTTATGCCGTTTAGTTGTCACAAATCGCACTAATCGAAGATTCTGTTCTTCAAGCTCTATACCTGGATCCTTCAAGTTCCTTTATTTAAAAAACAAATATGGAATTCAAAGTACGATGCAGTTTTCCACAAATTGCATACAAAAACATATTAACAGTTTCCTGTATGTCGACACATACTTCTTGATTAATTTTAAATGCTCATGCTGGGGAATGTGCATGCTGACATTTTGTAAATAAGAACAATGTAAATAAAACATTTTCTCAGTGCACAGCGGTTGAATCAGTGATGTTTGGACGACTTTTGTTAATTTTTTTAATTTTCGACGAGCGTGAACAAGACAGTCTACGCATAGTACACAATCTGAATTTATTTTGTTAGAAGATCTACTTCGCAAAAATGCAGCAGCTTACAGTATCATTGTATAGAGACACGAACTATGAAATTCGACTTCAAGTATCAAATTGCCACGATATATCGTACGAGCAGAACTAATACATACGAAGTTCTAAAATTCAGGTAAGCTTTGCTGTATAACAGCGGTATATTATTAGTATTGTATATATTTTCATCGGGTGTGACTATTTGGTCGAAATCATCACATCGTAGATATCTAGGGTGTCAATACGTTTTTTTAAATTAACATGCTTCTTGGGGATCAAAAATGCGCAATTTTTACAGCTGTACATATTATATAATTGGCGTCTCCAAACATTACGAGCTCAAAAGAGTTCATCTCATAGCATCGTTTCAGTTTAGAAATACGAAAAAAACTGTTATTCACTACAGAACACGACGCTAACGATTGTACACATCTTAGCAGTAAATTAAAATATTCGAATTGACCTTGAGGAACAGAGATACGAGTTTTTTCTTGTGCTCAATATGCTAGTTTTTCCAACAGCTCGTTTATGTTTTATTCTAGGGTGCGCTTGCATTAGCGTTCAGTATGCTACGTACACAGTTAACATCGCTAAGATATATGTGAACATTATTGCGCAACTCAACTACGCTAAAATTCTAGGATTGCACACACTGCATAGCTGAACAGGATTACTGCGAGATAGCAATATTACAAGTTTTCCATAGAATAACTGCAGCACGATAATCATCAATCATCTGTCGTGAAGAAAACAAAAAAATAATTTCGTAGCTGCTCAGATGATCACTTCATTGCCGCATAAAATAAATATATTAAATATCAAGCTCCGCACAAGTTTTAGAAACTCATAATATTTTTCTTCAAAAGCGGCACAGTCATAATATAATTCGCAGCAGTAGCAATATTGTTCGCTAGCATTTGAGTTGCTTCGACTACATATAATGCACCGTGCTCCACTGCCACCCAGGAGACGCACAAAACTATTGCATTTCGTTCGATATTGATGCAATATGGCTTGATGAACATTGGAATAATGCTACAAAAACACAAATAAATGTTAACAAATATAATCGAGCAAACACATATATTTATAATTAGTTGATTTTATTCTTTATATAGTAACAGTGACCTTCGTAAATGCATCGATCGAGTAATCTAAGGTATAATTCTTTTCGTTTTGTATGAATTGGAAGAGAAACAATACACTACTACTTAGACTCTTGCTAAAAAATAGGCAGAGACTTTGTTCCTGGTCGGTAGAAAAATGTTATTCCTACAGTTTTCCAGATTGGAGCACCTTAATTTCAGAGCTAAACCTCAGTTAAAAATGATATACAATAGTACTTACCGTTACATGTGTTACCATGTTTAATGAATCGAAGTAACATATTCATTCGCTTTGAACCGCCTGAATTTCGTATAAATTAACTTTCTTCATATAGTTCTTTATTTCTTCCTCTGAGGCAGTAGCTAGGCGGAATTATACTTGTCTTGCATTGGACGACCTCGGTGATATGGGTGCGGATTTGATGCAATTTCAGCGTAGACGTTCATCATCTTCTTCGCAATAGATCCCAATCTCCCGCGGAATCCGCCCGACAGCTCTCCGGTTGTTTTAGGTCGTTTGAGGAAATTTCACTGCCGGCTGACTCGGTGTCACGGCATCTGCCTCATCGGTATGTGGATCGTGCTGTTGTATTATGGACACTTCGTATGTGCTATCGGCGCGATCGTCGGTAATGTTTTGTTGCACACGGACATCTACGTTTCTTACATGTGTTTTTATCTGTTGGTGCGAATGATTTTCTTCAACGTAAATCTTTCACCACACTGATTGCAATCATGATCTAGTGATAAGCAAGATGATAGCCTTTTAATAACACCGCCGATTTATAGAGTGTCAAACTAATGTGAAGGTTTGACATTACCTTTAAAATTTTCAAAAACGTAAACAACATTCAAGTGATGAGTCATCAGTGTCAGTTTATGTCGGTATCAAAATGACGTCACACTTCATCTTGCTGCTTTTTTAATGTCAATCGCCCACTTTGGCACATTTGAAGTGATGAGTCATCAGTGTCAGTTTATGCCTGGAACAAAATGCGTCACTCTTTGATCTTACCCCCTGTCAAAAATGATTATTACATTGACACTGGTGTCGGTTTGTATATAACCTGAAAAGATACTGAGTATAATTTATCGTTCCTTTTGTCATAACCTTGCTTTCGTTGCATTTGTTTTGTTTACACATTATTTACGTATTTTGGCGCTTTAGTTACATATTCCTTGTTTTATTAGCTGATTTACTTTTTCATCTATGGTCGTATATACAATCGTTGTTTTTTCCACAGTTCCCCAGGTGAATGTTCCACCGGTGGCACGAGCAAAATTCGGATACTTCCTCATATTTTGGTAGGCTGCATAGCGCAGTAGTGATCAGTCTTCAAGCTGTTGTATGCTTTGTTCTAGTGATCATCCTACTCCCACGCTGTTTGGTCGGTATAGAAGAGAAATGGCAGGCTTATATTTGATACTACACTCTAGGTGTTGACTCCCGTTCTGCTTCTGGCTTGTGTGTTCGTTTCCGCTCCATATGTTGTTGTACTTCTCGCGGTATCGTTCGTCCTTATATTCCCGGCCAGGATATTGGCATATTGTGCCTTTACCATCGTAGACCGCCAGACTCCTGGATAGGTAGTGCGGTCTGGTTTTTTGTGCTATTCATACTGGCGCTTTCTTTAACTACTGTTTTTTTCGTTTTTGCGTTGGTTCCGGTTTCCTCGAGCTTTATCGCTCCCGTCGATTTTCGTGTTTGTTGCGCTGGCAGCTGTTCCAAGATTTCCTTTCCCAATTCCCTCGAATCCCCCCCTTGCATTGCCTCGGCCCCCGATGTTTCCAGAGAGCTGCCGTCGTGTTTTCTCCATTGCTTCGGCCTTCGTTTGGTCCTTTGCCTATGTATCCATCCTTTTTTATTCAGGCCTGAGGTCTATTGCCTTCCCTCTTGTCTGAGCTTCTGGTTTGCTTTTCAGGTTTCCCAGATCTCGGCCGCGTTTTATACAAATGAATTATCTTCCCTCAGAATAGCTTTGTCTCTTCTATTTTTTTGTGCTCGAGTTATGTCTGAATTTATTAATAATTTAGACATTCATATAGATTATTTGGTCGCTGTACTTTCCGAGTGGACGAAACTTTTTACTCCGCGACACTAGTTCTCATCATCGGGCAATCGCTTCGATCCCGATGTTGAGTATATGTAAATTACTGAGTAATATGGACATATACATCTATCGCTTGGATGTCGTGTGATCGAAGCGTATTGCCCGATTGATGAGAACTAGTTGTCGCGGAGTAAAAAGTTTTCGTTCCACTTCGTGAAAGTTACAGCGTACCGTAAATATTGTATCTATATGTAATTGTCTAAATTTATTAATAATATTTTCAGACATTATACTAGATAGCAAATAATAATAGAAGAGACATAAGCTATTCTGAGTGTTGAAGATAATTCATTTGTATCTCGAACGCGGCCAATAAACCTGGGAAATTCCTTTGTAAAAGCAAATTTGCCACTGGATTGTTTCTCGTTAGTATCATAGTAGTGGTAAGTGTCATATATGTATTCCTTCAGTTGTTCCTTTGTAATTATAAAATAGGATTTGGATACATTAGGGTCAAAGTGACCAAACTGAATGTGCCTGAAGTCAATTTTGGGGAGCCTCGACGTGCATTGGCTCTTCTGAGAACATTTCTTTGGTGGTGCCGATGTTGCATATGCAATGGTGTGGTGTGTATTCGAGGAATTTTTGGTTGAATAGGGATAATTTCTGGAACAGCTTTTGCCAGCGGTCATTATCGAACGTTATTGTTATAATTTTTATTTCTTTTGTACGTGGAGCGTATATTACAAAGTCTTCTGAGTGTAAACCTGTGATACCTAATTCGCATAAAACTTGAAAATAATACTTATGGTTAGTTTTTAAAGTAAATGCGCCAGTTTCTTTGTTAATAGCACAATAGAACTGAGACTTCCTACTTTTACCTATTTCCATGATTGTTCTGGCATTGTCTGCTGTATCGTAAAGGCACTTAATCTCCAATATCCTGGGTTCCGGGAATATAAGTGACGTAACGATACCGTCGGGAGTAGTACCAACATATGGAGCTGAAATTGGAACACACAAGCCAGAAGCATGAACGGTGAGATCAACACCTAGATGTTTGTAGTATCGAATATAAGCCTGCCTTCCATTTTCTTCTTTCGTTATACCGACCAAACATGCTGTGGGAATAGGGCGATTGATGGCTCGGAGTGCTCTAATGTCATACAACAGCTTTTGAAGTACTTGATCACTACTTGCGCTATGCAGCCTACCAAAATATGAGGAAGTTATCCGTAATTTTTGCTCGTGCCACCATGTGGAACATTCACCTTGGGGAACTGTGGAATAAAACAACGATTTGTATATACGACCATAGATGATAATAAGTAAATCAGCTAATAAAACAAGGTAATTATGTAACTAAAGCGCCAAAATACGTAAATAATGTGTAAACAAAACGAATGCAACGAAAGCAAGTGTTTATGACAAAAGGAACGATAAATTATACTACGATCTGTATTTTTCAGTGTTTATATACAAACCGACACCAGTTGTTCAATGTAATTAATCATTTTTGACAGGGGGTAAGATCAAAGAGTGACGTCATTTTGGTTCCAGGCATAAACTGACACTGATGACTCATCACTTTGGAATGTTGCAGAAGTTTGGGCAATTAATGATTTTAAGAGGCGGCAAGATCAAAGTGTGACGTCATTTTGGTACCAGACATAAACTGACACTGATGACTCATCACTTTGGAATGTTGTTTACGTTTTGAAAATTTTAAAGTGTAATTGTAGAAATTGTTTCATTTTAGTTTTGACACTCTATAAATCGGCGGTGTTATTAAAAGGGCTTATCATCTTTGCTTATCACTAGATCATGGATTGCAATCAGTGTGGTGAAAGATTTACGTTGAAGAAGAATCTCATTCGGCACCAACAATCAAAGCACGGTGGTGAGGAGCATAGATGTCCGGTGTGCAACAAAACATTTACCCGTACCGATGCCGCCGATAGGCACATACGAAGTGTCCATAATACAACAGCACGATCCACATACCGAATGAGGCCAATGGCCGTGACACGAGATCAGCCGGCAGTGAAATTTCCTCAAAACGACCTAAAACAACCGAAGCTGCGCAGGGACGGATTGCCAGCAGAAGATTCAATTGTATACAAAGGAGATGATGAACATCTACGCTGAAATTGGCATCAAATCCGCACCCATTATCACCGAGGTCGTCCAATGCAAGACAAGTATAATTTCCGCCTAGCTACTGCCTCAGAGGAAGAAATAAAGAACTATATGAAAGCGGTCTACGAAATTCAGCGGTACAAAGCGAAGTGGAATATTTCGTTCGGATTCGTTTTGCGAAACATGGTAACACATGTAACGGTAAGTACTATTGGTATATCATTTTAACTGAGGTTTAGCTCTGAAATTAAGGTGCTCCAATCTGGAAAACTGTAGGAATAACATTTTTCTACCGACCAGGTAACAAAGTCTCTGCCTATTTTTTTCTAGCAAGAGTCTAAGTAGTAAGTTGGTTATTGTTTCTCTTCCAAATTTATACAAAACGAAAAGAATTATACCTTTGAGTACTCGGATAGATGCATTTTTACGAAGGTCACTGTTACTATATAAAGTAATAAAATCAACTAATTTATAAATATATGTGTTTGCTCGATTATATTTTGGTTAACATTTTATTTGTGTTTTTGTAGGCATTTATTCCAATTGTTCATCAAGCGATTATTGCATCAATATCGAACGAAATGCAATAGTTTTTGTTTGGTCTAGCGATGGCAGTGGAGCACGGTGGCATTATATGTCGTCGAAGCAACTCAAATGCTAGCGAACAATTATTGCTACTGCTGCGTAATTATATTATGTCTGTTGCCGCTTTTGAAGAAAAATATTATGAGTTTTCTAAAACTTTGTTGCGGGAGCTTGATATTTAATATATTTTATTTTATGCGGGCAATGAAGTGGATCATCTGAGCAGCTACGAAATTAATTTTTTGTTGTTCTTCACGACAGACGATTGATGGATTATCGTTGCTGCAGTTTATTCTATGGAAAACTTTTTGGTACTTTTGCTATCTCGCAGTTAATCGCTGTTCAGCTATGCAGTGTTGTGCAATCCTAGAATTTTAGCGTAGGTTTGAGTTTGTGCAATAATTGTTCACATATATCTTAGCGGATGTTAACTGGTTGTACGTAGCATACGTTGAACGGCTAATGCAAGCGCACCCTAGTAATAAAACATAAACGAGCTGTTTGGAAAAACTACGCGTGTGAGCACAAGAAAAAACTCGTATCTCTGTTTCCTCAAGGTCAATTTCGAATATTTTAATTTACTGCTAAGATGTCGTACAATGGTTAGCGTCGTGTTCTGTAGTTGGAATAACAGTTTTTTTTCGGTATTTCTAAACTGAAACGATGCTATGAGATGAACTCTTTTGAGCTCGTAATGTTTTGGAGACGGCCAATTTATATAATATGTACAGCTGGTAAAAATTGCGCATTTTTGCGATCCCCAAGAAGTCATTGTTAATTTAAAAAAACGTATTAGACACGTCCTTTAGATATCTACGATGTTGATGATTTCGGACCAAATAGGTCACACCCGATGGAAAATATATACAATCTTAATAATATACCGCTTGTTATACAGCAAAGCTTACCGTTGAATTTTAGAACTTCGTATGGTATTAAGTTTCTTGCTCGTACGATATATCGGTGGCAATTTGATACTTGAAGTCGTAATTTTCATAGTTTCGGTTGTCTCTATACAATGATACTGTAAGCTGCTGCATTTTTGCGGAAGTAGATCTTCGTTAACAAAATAAATTCAGATTTGGTTGTACTATGCGGTAGACTGTCTTGTTCACATTTCGTCGAAAATTAAAAAAATTAACAAAAGTCGGTCCAAACATTGGCTGATTTCAACCGCTGTGGCACTGAGAAAATTTGTTTTATTTACATTGTGTTCTTATTTACAAAATTGTCAGCATGCACATGTCCCCAGCATGAGCATAAAATTAATCAAGAAGTTATGTGTCGACATACAGTGGTAAACTGTTAATATGTTTTTGGTATGCAATTTGGTGGAAAACTGCGTGGTACTTTTGAATTTCCATATTTTGTTTTTAAATAAAGTGAACTTGAAGGGATCCAGTGTATAGGAGGCTTGAAGAACAGTAATCTTCGATTCGTGATTTGTGACAACTAAACGTGCATAACGCTGCAATTTACTGTTTTATTACCAATCCTGATCATAAACATTGAGCCTTATTACCACTATGGAATCAATATTTTATGCATAGTTTAGTAGTGGACCTTTGATTTATTGTCGGCTTGATGGGTAGCAATTGGGCACCATTTGATACTTTTCACCTCGATTCGGGTTTTCGTTGGTATTTAAATTCTCTAACTTCATACAAATTAACCCGTTTTTAGCTTAGATTCTTAGCTCTATGAACAGAGCTATGTTTTGAAAAAATATTCTCACTATCCTCAGTGTGCTTGTGTCCTTTGCTGTCACTAGGAGGTCGAGCAGTGTAGGCCTAGATTTTTCGGTCCACCCCTCGGTTGCTTCTTAATTTTGTTTTTGGGCAAATTAGGCTGTCGAGGTGCTTGAATAGTAATTGGGATTTCGTTGGTTGAGTCACTAATAATGTTTGAAGCCAGTATAAACAAGTCAACATTAACTGCATTTGTCTCAACGTATATGACCTCTTCAAGGTTTTAAATAAATATTCAGCGAGTTGGTTGTATTGGTTTTACTTAACGTAGTATACTAGAAAATTTCTAGCTGCTAAGCGATGTGTAGGGTATTTTCTAAAACCATAAAGTGCCCTAACTACCCAAAGGCATAGTCAATGTCAAATTGGCAAACGATTTATCTTGTTACTCCAACCTTAAGTTATATCATATTCTTGTAAAAGAACGCGACATTTTTTTTAAAAAAATATATTTGAGGTTGAATTTCTGAAAAGTTGCTGGTTTGTTTTTTTATTTAGTTTGTCATCAAACGAAGTTTTACACCTATATTCCTTTTGTCTTAATGATAGCATTGTTTCCAGAAAAATGGCTTTTTAGATCCGAAAAAAACACTTTTATAGATAGTGTGCTGCTTCAGCTTACGTTTAAATAAACGGAGGTGGTATAATTTGAGTCATATGTCTTAGTATGGTAACATAGCTGTCAGGTTGCCTTATAAAAGAATAGAGATTGCTTGTGGTGCGGCAACAGGTTCGAGTTTGAAATTTTTAACTCTAGGAATGTTTGAATAACCATGATCCATTTAGCGGTTTCGGTGTTAGATGAGTTAAATTCGTAATATACCGATTCATACAAAGTATAAAAGTTACCAACAAACTATAATCTGGTATTCTTTGGTAAATACATAATTAAAGCGAATAATCGAACAGCATTTATATATTTTGCCAAAATTTACATAAAAATTCATCATGTTCCAGGTTCAGATTTTTTTTGTTCTGTAAACAGAATTGAATATCGTACACCTTTAAAACAAAAATTGGATCACAATGAGAATTTTTTTCTCTCTTCTCAGATCAGATAAATTTCTATGGGTACCAATATACAATTTTCTTGGAATCTAAGTAAGAATTTCGAACTCTTTGGTGAGTATGTATTCTATGAGCATGTAGAAAAATAGATATGTAATATCTATACCGCTGAATTAACTAACTTCGTAGAAATATGATCATGATACTTTACACTATAAGCGACATATTACAGTTACGCTTTCACCAGGCCACAACTCGAAAGAATTTTTTTTGCTGGTGCAGCACATTTTTAGATGAACGCTATTCACAGCAATGACGTCGAAACGATTGGCACTGAAAGTTAGCCGATTAGCAGCATCAATTTTTCTGTAAGGATTATATAATCCACTGGTCTTAACTATTAATTCAGTTACATAAATCATAAATGATGAACTTCAGATAATCTTATTTCTGGGAACTAATAAAATGCGATGTATCCCTTAAAATCCGCAGAAAATCATTCATAAAGACACACACGGATTGAAATTAGGGAAAATATTGCTTGAACTGTTTATAATTTATAAAATACAAGGTGTATAGTATAGTTTAACGTCTCTGGAAACGTGGATGTAATATTGCTATAAAATTAATAGTTGCTCCAGCAGGAAATGGCCGTGTAGCAAATTGAGTTCTAGACTGGCATCAGTGTAAGATTTAGCTTTGTACGAATATTCTTTAAAAGAATATTCATATGTACTTAATTAGGACATGCTCTTATACAACTACCATGTGCCGTAATCGCGTTGAAGCATTTAGTCTGGAAACCTAAGTATTACTAAAACGCTAAGAGCATTAGCATAGTATTTTACTACACTCCGTGTAATTTCCCAACTAACGTGGATCCTAGGGTGGAAAAAACCCAATAATAGCCCGTGACATGATTATAATGCAAAATCGTTTAATCCCTTCATGCCTATGATCACACAATTGTAACGACATGTAATGCGAGTTTTTTTCATCTCTTTTTCTGTATGTGACGAAAAGGTTAGAGGCAGTTCGTGTCTAAAACTCTATGCACACTAACTCACTGGTGTTTGTGCTTTATGTCTGGATTTTTTTGTAAGACTCCGGTTTTAACAACTTAATAGCAGAATAACAGATCCGGATTCAACCCAAAGTTACGTTCCTAGGTAGATTATGAAGATTATACACGTAGTTGTGTTCTCACTGCAGTACGTTATTACGTTCGTAGTAATACTGGCAATTGCGGCAAAAAAATAAATTGAAACTCATATTGCATACCGTTTACAACAATTCGTTTCTGCCTCGGCAACGGGACGTACTGGACTGATTGATATATTTACATTTGAGCGGCTGTTTTTCGTTTTTAGCGCATTATTGCTACAACTTCACAACACAATATCGAAAAGGTTAGCCTGTTTCTGCTGTCGCGACCGCTCTAATATGAACCCAAATAACGTTATTTTGAGCGCCTGATAATCACTACGTTGGACTAAGTGTTCGACTGATAATTTCCAAAGCATGTTTTTGCGAATAATAAGAGACTTAACTAGGCTGTTTCAGCTACGCATCTGATTTTTATTCAGGATTAAAAAAATTTGAAAAAGCACGACGCCAATAGCTAGGATCAAAGAAAATGTACGAAAGAAAAGCGAAAAAATTCTGGATTATCTTCGTTTATTACTAGGCTAAGGTTATAAATTAGCTACTGAAATGAATAAATAGTGCGTACTGAGAAACTAATGTCCTATTTACCTTGGTGCTAGACCATGGTGCGAATGTATTTTTTCATAGAAAGTATCGGAATAAAAAATGTCTTTTATTGTATGAATCTTCCGGTAACCTTACGCAGTCTGTGCTTGCTTTGTTCACTGTTCGGAAGACTTTAGTTCAATGTTTTCGTTTAAAATTTGTTTCGTTTGTCTATCGCCCACTTCTAGTTGGAATTAAAAAGAGGGGCTGCCAATGAGTAGCGTTACTAATAAGGTTTTGATAATAAGTGGCGGTGTTCTTCAGACAGGAACTTTCAAAATAACTAAATTCACTAGAATTTAAGCCGCTGGGTCACAGAAAAACATTTCTCGCGTTATTAGATTGACATGATACTTTACTAGAAGCTGAAATTCTGTGGTGATTTTGCAAATTAGTTTTATGGTTATACACGATTACAACTTTTAACCGGAAATTAAACGAACACCTGAGGAAACCTCGACCTGAACTTACCATTCGCTATACCGTAGTAGCTTGTTCTGCAAGATTTCGATTATGAATGGGATAATTTTTGCAAAGACTAAATAAGCAACTTTTACTATATGAGACATATTTCATCTTTTAAAAATGTCTTGATTCCCGTTCTAGAGTGTTCCATTCGGCCAACCCGAACCAAAGAAATGATTTCTATTACGGAGTTTGCAGTGCGGTTTCATTACAGTTGCCCAATTTTACTGTTTGGAGTTGCGTAATCCAAGAAATAGGCTAACGTAGCGGTATCTTCGCTGCTATCTAGTAGTGTCAATTCTAAATTATAAACCTCTCATTTTCATGGTCTTGAATTTCGGTAAACGAAGCAGATTTAAGAACTTGTGTCATTTTAGTTTCACCTATCCATGCATACACACAAGTACGAATGGACCATAAATAAGTCTCTGAGATTCTTGTTTGATGTTCAACGATTTTATGATTTTAATAGTACGTCTAGAATTCAACACGCTTCGCTATTTCTGAACATTGGCAAACGTGTCTTAACGGATAATCCAGTTGGAGCTGGTTTTTTTCCTATACAACAATTCGGCAACAGGATTACTGCGTGTATGTTCACCGGCATCGGTTGACTTTTGTGTCCATTGGCTTGTAATCGCTTAATTCAATTATCCGATTGAGATACCGTTCAGCCCGGCAGAACTTTGAGATTTTGTACGCTGGTGTATTCCGTGTTGTGTATTTGGGCTGGTAAGTCCACCTTGTTATTATAAGAGTTTTGCTGTGTTCTTAAAAACAATAGCTCAAGTCATCGGTTCATGTGAACACTGGGCATATCGTCATGTTCTAAATATCATGATTGACACGCGACCTTTCTTTTGCTGGTTAAAACAGCTCGCGGCTTGTTCTGGATTTATTATTGTTAATGCCTGCTCAGCCTGACGCTGGTTCTATACCGAGCTACTGTCACTACAATACGAGAATTGACCCTACTTATTATTGTATACATAACGTTGCCACAAAAATTTGTTCTGGGAACGTCTAGTTCATTAACTGATTTGACCTCAATCTGGGCCTTTGTTTGACCTTAGTTTTGATTTATGCGCTGTTAATTTTATCGCCATGTGAATAGTTTAATAAATCTTTATCGAAAATACAGAAATTAAATTACACGGTATACAAGAGATATCGCTGTCATATAATATCACTACAAGTCAATTGGTGGGTATTTTTACTGCATCACTAATCCTAGTAAATTCTAGGGTGGAAAAAATAGGTGTTTCTGGAAAGTGTGAATAAGTAACCCAACTAATTGCGATAATCTCTTTAGTACAATAAATAATCGCTGTGCGGTTTAACAATGTATAGGGTTGTGTGTTAACATGCCAAAAAAAGTGTGATTGTAACGAGTCTACATTTGCGTTTTTAGTGAAATATGACATATGAACGCAATTCCTCGATTCAAACGTCGGATTACGTGTAAATAATTTTTGAAATAGTAGTATAAATAGAAAGATGGTATTTCTATAACAAGGATAGCGTGCAGTGCCATGCGTCTTTATAAATAATGAAATGTTGTTCATAATTAAGGACTCAATTTCCGCTGTACCTAGCAAGTATTATGTTCACCTCTATTTTTGATCAATTTGTTCTCTGTATTGTTAAATACATCGCCGGATCATGCTTCAGTACATAGCACACGTTAAAATTTCTGTTGATTTTTCTTTGCGTCTGGCAATTTTATCGTTGATTGAAGCTGAATGCCGTGTTGCAAATTTTGTTTCTGTTTAATTTACAAGGTGCCCTTTTGCCGGGCTTAAAGAATTTTACAAACAATTTTATTTTTCCTCAAATATGACAGCATAAACCAGATGTAGTCTAGTGTTTTCAAATAGATGTTCGTGTTGTACCAAGATAATTAAAATTAAATAGGCTGACTATTCGTGAGCTTTCTTTCTTGCACTGCAATTGTAAGATTTAAAATTCTACTTCATGACATTTGCTGGTGGGCATGAAAATTTATTTGTAGCAACAATATAAGATTTCTTAAAATTCTGAGAATTTTTAGCTTAGAGTCTGGACCTACTTATCCCAGAATTCGGTATTGTATAAGCTGAGGTTTCCATCGATGAGCGAGTCAGTCGCGATCGGAGATTTCAGTGTAAGTGTCGTTTATTGTGTAATTTATTTCTTAGCTTACAAGCCATACGGCACCTTGTTATTTAACACTGTTCTAGCTAGGCAGTAGTCACATAAAGCTAAGACTTAGCGCTGATTCCGAGTCTAAGAAAAATTTGGGGTTTATTGAGAGCAGACGGGCTGCTCCCAAAAATTTACTATTGAGAGCACAGGGGTGCTCCATTTACTAGTGGGTCTTTGAGAGCACACGGGGTGCTCCACATTTTGTTGGGTTATTGAGAGCAGACGGGCTGCTCCTAAAACTTTCTGTCGAGAGCAGAGGGCTGCTCCTAAAATTTTTTAGAGAGCACAGGGGTGCTCCGATAAATTTTTCGGACTAGGTTGAGTTAAGCTTAAGTCAAAGGTTAGGCGGATCGAAGGATCCACCTTGTAGTTCGTAAAGTTGATCGAGCATTAATATTAATTTATTAGTCGGATCCTTAGATCCACCTTGTCAACTCAACAATTCGTTACCTTATTGCTGTACTACTATTAATTATCTTAGTAATATTAAGTAAGGTGTTTATTTTATTTGTGTAGTAAGTGAAGTCCTAGGTTCAGAGTGCTAACCATTACACAAGGTCATCGTTGGAGAAATAGGAAAATTTTAAACCCATTAGGACTCGCTTCGCTACACACAGGAGGGTCGTACTTTTACAGCAGCATTAACACCCGCTTCTTTAAGATACCCATATTGATCGCCGGCCGGAGTGACTTTAACGGTTTCATTGAACGATTACATGGTCAGGATATTCTCGAATGGGCTCGACAACAGCGACCGAATACAAAGTTAATTGTGGATCGACTTACCAACGTAACGGTTGTGGTAAAAAAGTTGATTCCGCATGCGCTAATAGGCCGCCCATTTTATCTACCATCGTGCATTAAAAGTAACAAAAGTGTAATATCGTTGGACAAAAATCGTCATGGAGTTCCATACGACGATAGTCTATGCTTTTTTCGGTGTTTAGCGCTACACCATGGTTCCCAAATGAATCGTGCGGCTGAATTTGAAGAGTACGTTAAAAAACAATGTCAGATATGGTGTCAGTTCCGAAGCCAAGAAGTTTTCGAGGGAGTCGGGATCGATGATATGGAGGAACTAGAGCAATTATTCAAAGTAAATGTTGTCATTTACGAATTGAGTGAAAAAGGCAGAATTAGAAAACAATTACAAGAACTAATGGATCGTGCTGAAGAAATGGTGCCGCAATTTGAGCCACCTTTATTGGAGATGGTGGATGAGAATGAAAAGCTAATGCCAGAGGAAGACGAATATGTAGACAATGAGTATGAAGAAGATCGACGTGATTTGTTTATAGACGACATGGCAGAAGATGAAACAAGTGAAGAAGAAGTTGAATCAATGGATATGCCGATTTTAGAATTAGAAGAAGACATGATGCAGCTAGACGTTGCCGTAGATATACCTACTTCGATGCGACAGACTAACGATGATAATCCAGGGGGACCTATAGCAGGGTTGGTTGCGAAAATCTGAAGGACTGCAGCATGAGACATTAAACGTTAATTTATACAACGGTCATTTTTCTTTTATAAAGGATTTAACAAAATTTCTAAATCATTGTGGTGCGAAAAATGCGACAAGCTCTGGGCCGACAGTTACAAATTCAACAGACATACAAATACTTGTGATGGTGAAGCCACAGAAGTAATATACAAAGGCGGTGCTATGGTTTACCTACAACAATTCACGCTGAACTGCGAGAAGAGGGTTTTCAAATAAATAACGAATTCTATCGATACCGAGCAACATACGACTTTGAAGCCCGATTCCAAACGAAATCCAACAGCGAGGAAGAAGAAAGAAAACTAATATACACCAAGGTTTTAATACCCGCTAGTTTTTCCGTTGCAAGCAATGTTCCAGGCTACGAAGACCCAAGGTGTTTTATTGGCGACAGCGACCACATTGTTGCAGAGATGCATGCATATTTGTGTGAAATTAGCGAAGCGCAACTTTCCAGCTAATGTACGAAGAATTCGCTGAGATATATGACGAACTAAAACGGAGGCATGATGAAAGCAAAGAGTTCGAAAGAGAATACAGAAGATTGCTACGCCAAAGCAAGAACGGTCAAGACGTACAGGAATGCCTTGATGGAGCAAGAGATAAAACCCGAGAAAGCAGAAGATGGAAATGCTTGTTTGAACGTTTTGGAAAATGGATGCAGCAACTAATAGTGTTGGGCTTCAACAGCGCAAAGTTCGACTTTAACCTCATCAAACAACATTATGTACCTTATCTTATTATGAATGGTGACAAAATCCACAACACGATCAAGAAGAATAACGCTTTTATGAGCGTAGGAACGGATAAATTGCTTTTTCTAGACATAGCCAACTACTTAAGCCCCGGCACAAGCTATGAGAAGTTCTTACGGGCGTTTAATGTGGAGCAGAAAAAAGGATTTTGGCCATACGAATGGTTCGAATCTCTTGCGCAGCTGGATGACACAGACTTGCCACCCATTAATGCGTTTCACAGCACTCTAAGGCAGAAAGAAAGGAGTAGAGAAGACAACGAAAGGCTACAAAATATACGGAAAGAAGAAAAGATGGAGACAATGCGTGATTTATTTATATGGTACAATAACTTGAACGTTGTGCCATTTTTGGACGCGGTACAAAAGATGTATAGCCAGTTTGAAGAATGGGGAATTGACATGTTCAAGCAAGCAATAACCCTACCCGGTGTGGCTTGGCAGCGCATGATGCAACGGCTTCCCAAAGGAGAACTCTTCGTATTGTTCAACAAAAAGGTTTAAAGGTATTCATGACCTCATTAAACAAAACATTGTAGGCGGACATTCTATAGTTTTCCACCGTTACCACGAAGCTGGAAAGACATTGATAAGGGATATTAACATAGTGAAGAAAATCTTAGGCTACGACGCCAATTCACTCTATCTATGGTGTTTGTGCCAGGACATGCCCACTGGCCTATTTGCAGTGTGGCGTCCAGCCGATGGCTACGCTGGATAAGAAGTAGCGTTTGCATGCGGAATGGATGAAAAGCAATTTTTCGAAACTACAAAATGAAACTATGACATTAATTTTGCTCCGATTCAGGGTTATACACATGGCAGCGCTGAATTGGTATTTGTGGAATATCAAAGAAGGCGGTTTTGTTCACGATTTGGGAGAGGCAATATCGTTATCCAGCATCGTTTTAACGGAGGACAGAAGCGATTGTACAGTGGATCTACAATCTATTCAGTGGATGGATACGTAGCTGCAGGAAAGTACGGCAATGAAAAAGCAATTTTTATCGAATTTGATGGTTGCTATTGGCATGGATGCAGCACGTGTTTTACCGAGCCTATCGACGAAGATTTCATACAGAGAGCAGAAAGAACACGAGCTAAACACGAATTCCTTAGAAGCCTCGATGCCGAAATTATAATTGGGAAAGAATGCTAATTCGGGCCAGTGATTGAAAACGCAATTAAGTACAATGAAAGCTGGCAAGAATGGATATCTCTCCATGCCAAAACAGGATTCAAGGACAACGTCAAAATGAGGGATATAGTAAGTCATATAATGGCATACAAAGTGTTTGGAGTGGTGTAAGTGAACATTCAAATGCCTTATTGGAATAAACAATTGTTGGAAAGGTGGAAAGAACTACCGCCAATATTTATGCAACGTTTACGTTATAAGTTGTCCGCCATGTGAAAGTTTTGTCCACGTGCAGCCTGCCTAACACCGTTAACAATATAGTGTACAGAACACCAGCACTGTATTCTAAGCAATTTTATATAGTGTTTCGGACACCATCAGAATTTAAACATGGTGTCATGGACACCATTAACTTCTAGCTAACGGTAATGAAAGTCCTTTGGGAAGATGTCTTGACGTTTTTTCCGTTGTATGGTGTTTACACGGTTTAACTTCTGTCCGCGCACTTCCTATGCAAGGATTTCAACGCAATGGTTTATGGGTTACACTCAATTAGCGTAAATCATTTGAAATTTGAGTTATCTAATTTTCTCGCCTTTTTTAAAAATAAGTATTCAAACATTGGGTGTCGAAGACACCATAGTATTATATACATGGTGTCAACTACACCATGACTTGTGCTGCACTGTATGTCCGTTCGAATACCATGCACCATGGTGTGGTCATGACCACACGTGGACAAATCTTCCACATGGCGGGCGTTTTATAACGTAAACGCCGCATTAAAAACGTGGACATTTCGAAAGAAGATATCGGAGATAATATGAGGGAGTACGCCGATACCAACGGTGTGATGTCAACACCGCGGAGAGCCCTCGTCAGTTCATACCACGGTCAAAAGATACTTCTCGCAACGCCCCTTCTACGCTTTTATATCCAACAGTGCCGAATGAAAGTCACCAGGTTGCATCAATTTATCGAATTCCAACGCGTGGCAGCTTTCGAGCACTTAGGGGTAGAAGTTGCTGATCAAAGACGTAAAGCGATCAGGATCCAAATGAAAGGGTGAAGGGTGAAATGTATAAGCTGATCGGTAACAATTATTATGGACGATTGCTATTGGATAATATAAAATTCGACGAGGTGCATTTTGTTCCGTCACACGAGATACAACGAATGGTTAATGATACGCGATTTAAAAAAATGGATGAGATAGCGGAAGGGGTATTCGAAGTTCATATGTCGAAGAAGAAGATTGTTCATGGCCTTCAAAACATTATTCCATTCTTTGTATACCAATATGCAAAGTTGCGGATGCTGGAGTTCTATTTATTCCTTTTGGAATGTGTGGGAAAAGAGAACTTCCAGCTAATGCAAATTGATACAGATAGTATGTACTTCGCAGTGCCACGGGACTCGCTTGAAGCTAGTGTTCCGCCGGAAAAACTTCAAAAGTTCAATGCCCTGAAGTCAAAATTTATGGCAACAGATGACTACAGCCAGCGTACCCCGGGATTATTCAAGCTTGAGTGGCAAAGACAGAGTATGGTGGCGCTAAATAGTAAAACTTACTACGGTTGGACTGAAGATGGAACTAACAAAATTTCAACGAAAGGACTATCGAAAACGACAAACATTGTAATAAAGGAAGCATTATTTAACGTACTATTTGATAAAACTAAAGAGGGTGGATTGAGCCATGGATTTCAAATTTTAAAAGACTGCGGACTTGCACAGTACAAGCAGCATAAAGACAGTTTGACGTACTTTTATCCCAAACGTATTGTGTGTGCTGATGGTATTTCTATAAAACCGTTGCATTTGTAAAAAGTTATTGTATTTTAATGAAATAAACGTGAATCGTGAAATGATACTTAACAAAAATATACATAACTGAAAAACACTTCTACTTCGATCACCCTAAAAGTCATGTGCTGAGGCCAGAATAGCAGGTTGGCCCAAAACGAGAGATTACTGTAGAAGGCCTGATGGCTCCACGGTGGAGCGAGCACGAAAACCCCCTATTATGCTACTCACATAAAGCTATATTGTCAACCTAACACAACCAACATTATCATAATGAGTCCGAATTAGTTCAAACACCTCGAAAAAAACTTGTCTGTCAGCGATAACCTAAGTTTACATAGACATCGGAAAAGATCCCATCTTAGAATAATCACATAGCCGGCCACCCGGTCTTGGTACTGGAATTCATTTATACTTTGCCAAACTGCAGAAAGAGTATTTTGTAAAACAAAATTAAAACATACGTTTCCTAACTGTTAAATTATTCCAAGTACCAAATCCGCGGACAAAACTGATATTATTTGCTGTTAACTCGAGTAGTGGCGTCAGCTGATAAAATAAAGTGTAAGTTCGTTCTCAAAGAGCCGCAATGTGGCAATATCTTCTGTAACCTTCTTATTTTGTTTTAAGCAAAATTTCGAATCGATTGATTTATCTGTGAATAGGCTTATGCGATAAATTGAAAATAAAAATCCCTCTATATATTTGGATTTAAACCATTCCAAAGATTTTATAATACACTGGGCCTCAACACGTAAAATATCACACCAAACAGACATTCGCTTTCTTAAGTGATATCCATATGTTTTGCGGATATTCAAATCATAAATGTCTTTTGCCGTGGCCCAAACGAAACTTCTCTCCGAGGACGACAACGAAGTCACGTCGTTCCCTGAAATCATCGTTAAGTAGTGCGATTCTTATTTCTTTATATATTTTGGGACAGTCTACTAATAACAGACTCGAAACACGCCCTTTTTCACAATAAAAGTGATGGAAAGACTGCCGTCAACTGAGCATTTCCTTGCATACTGATCACATAGATGTAGAGCATGATTTTATTTACATGTCACCGTGTCACCAGGTTAGGCATTCCAATGCCTCCTGAGTTAGGTGGCAACAAAAAAATCTCCCTTTTCACTTTGATTTGCAATTGAGGGCAACCACCGAAACATGTCGTTTTCTTGCACGCTTGTGATACCAAGATGACAGAGAGATTTATATATTACTCGAATAATGTAATTGAACAAACACAAATATGTTGATATTGTATTTACAAATTAATACATCCAAACTCCAAATAATTTTTCTACTTGACAAAGTACGTCCTATATTGTCTGGCACATGATATACTGGTCCTAGTTGTAAAATCCGGGTTTTCCGTTCCATTATACGGCTACCCGATGTTCGCTGGTATAACCTACAAATAGAGTAAAATAGTTTCTATTTTTTGCCGTGAATTACAGAAAAAACTGGTATCATCGGTATTTCTAGTATTCTTCTTGTCGGTACCAGAGAGAATAACACTACTCACTCAGTTCCTGCCTCTCATTTACATAATTATTCATAACTTCAGATGTAATCACATAAATAAGCGGTGACAACGGGCATCCCTGTCGTATTCCACGAGCAATATCCACTCACACGCTCTAGATTTTATATGCCCAGCTTTATATATGCACTTTAAATAAATCAGCTCCAATATTCATAGATTCAAGTGTTATAAACATAAACCACCATTCTACAATATCAAAAACCGATTCGTTATCGACTGACAGTAAAGGGAACATAGATGATTTGATCGCTGTTGATAATGAATCATGAATAGAACATTAAACAAATTATTTAAAATATTCCTTTCTTCTATTGCACACGATTGATCGGGATATGCCAATCTATTCATAACCGTGCTCTGACGTCGACTTAATACCTTTGCAAAAATTATCCAGATTTTACATAGCTATTGAACGCTAACTTTCCCTATTTTTCCGATGGCGCTTGCCTTTGTATAATAGAGTTATTACGCCAGCATAGGCGCTAAATTTCATCATATTTTTGATTTGATAGCAATTGTACAAATGGCACTCTACAAAACTGCGGTTACCTAATATTTATTATAAAAGTCTATCCCAATCCCGTCCAATTCAGACGTCTTATTTTCTTGGACTGTGCGAATCACTTCCTTCACTTCGTTAACTGTAATCGGACTGGCCAAAAATTTTGTTGACTTTTCAAGCATCCTAGACCTGGCTGGCTTGAAAATAGTCTCAAATCAACCTCGTCGACATGCTCGGACTAGAACAACTCGGCATACTGATCGAATATTTCCATTAAAACAGATTTAGATTCTATTAACAGATCGTTTTTCGATGTCCTAATGGCAAAAATGTGTTTTTGGTCCCAGTAGCACCTCTGCAACGATTTAACCGTTAATATCGAAGACTTATCATTTACAAAGTTGTTATAATATTCCACGACGACAAGAAGTATCATAGAAAGAATCAGTACGTTGTAGTTCCAATAACAAAAAACGCTTACTATGTTAGCTTTGCACTTCTCCAGGAACATAAAATAATTCAAGACCTTAATCTTAAAAGCCTGCCATTTAGCAAATTGATGTTCCTGTCTTTAGACTCATTAATCTGTATTGAAAAGAATCTTCGACGCATGTTTGAATCATCAGTGAGGTATTTACCTTTTAATAGCATTTTTTGACTGCACAATATGGGTAGGGTGAACTTAACTCTAAAAATAAACTATGATTAGTAAAGACTGTACGACACATGGATGGCGCGGCAACTGTGTAATTCAAAGATGCATAGACGCGGTTTCAAATCTTGACCCTAATCCTCATATATTTGAGAAAAATGTGTGTAGACGTTTTTATAAGGTCATTTAAGGGATAAATAATCATGCAAAGCTAGAAAACTTTTTATCTCCAATAATTCCCTAAGTCCGGCCTGACGTTCTCGAAATTCCTTCGACCTATCCACATATCTTTTACCATATTTAAACCCCAAGAAATATCGTAGAGACTGATTCATGCCACCTCAACTATCACAACTTCCTAAACGCTTTATTAAAGAAATCGATTCACTCGTTATCGTCGGCTGGCGCATAGGAATCAGTCACAAACAACGATTTATGCACCAAGTGCACAGTTGATTTAGTCGTCCCTGTATAACCCCAGATCATCAATGCAGTTCGAATGATTTTGTCAACTTTAGGAACCGACATACAATACGAGGTAATTTCTGTTATATATATATATGTCATTGAGGTATTTTCGTTATTGATAATAAATTGCCGGTCTCTTGGTTATTGAGTGATCAGAATTTCATGGAAAATTTTTCCTGGGAGGGACTAATAGGAATTTTAAGTAAAACCAATCTTTTTAGTAATTTCATATTATGTAACATAGATACGTATTATATGGAAAATGCGTAAATATGGTAAGATTATGTAGGCACTAGTGTACGCCAGAGACATATGAGAAGACACTGGGCGATTCTAGGAAAGGCACAGTTTAACATTTCAAAGACTCTCAGTTCTATTCTCTGTCACACACACACGTCGTTTACTCCAGCGATTACTCCAGCGATTTTAGGAAAGACACAGTTTAACATTTCAAAGAATCTCAGTTCTATTCTCTGTCACACACACACGTCGTTTACTCCAGCGATTACTCCAGCGATTTTACGAAAGACACAGTTTAACATTTCAAAGAATCTCAGTTCTATTCTCTGTCACACACCCAGCCAGTCTTTTACTCCAGCGATAATACTAAATTTCGTTTTTGTTGTTTCTAACTAAGCTGATACGACACATATATACATTCTGTGGCACTTCAGGTTTTTTACTAAAAGAATCAGAAATTATAGTATTTACAACGTTGAATTCACAATGCTTAAAATCATAATGATCGTGCAGCAGAGACGTAGTGGCGTATCTAGGATATCACGGTGGGAGATCCCTAGGTGCCGAACTCCTCTTCTCCTGGACGCGCAGTAAAGACCTTTCTTAAAAATTTGCAAAGCTCTGGAGAAACTTTGGAAAATAATTTGGTAACAGTTGGAATAATTTGACCAAAATAGGAAAAAATTGGCAAAAATTAAGAAAAATTCATAGCCCTCTGACAACCTCAGCCGATCAGCAGCTTCCCCCATGAGTAGGAACCCCGGATGCATCCGCCATCCCCACCAGGACTTTGGACCTCGTGTATGTATGATCTATCCTCTTCGGCCAATTGGCCTTGGGCACCTGTGCATGTTCCGGTGGTGGGATCCGACCCATGGATCCCACAGCCTCCGCCCTTGCAGAGACGCAAAAATTAAACTTTCGCAGAGAGGATTGTCCGTTAATTTTGGCGAACGCTGAGCAATAATAATTTTGTGAATGTATTGTCAAAGTGTTTATAAAACATATATATTATTTGATAAAACTCTAAATTTTAACCAAGTACAGCATTAAATATTTAATACAATTTACATAAAATCAATAAAATTGCAAATTTAATCAAATAAAGAGATACATCACAGCTTCATCTGGCCTTTTATACAGAGTTATAGCTTGATTTGACCATTGACTTATGAACCTGTCTCAAATTTAATTTAATCAATTCCGATTTATAGCCGAATTTCGAGTTATAGTTTAGTTTGTCGTCATTTTGATTCAGTTTCTTTCTTATAGTTTATTATCAAATTGCTTATTTTATTTTTTCGGTAGACGTTCGTTCCTGGCGCACAACTAACTTGTTTACAAATAACTAATGTCCAAAGGCAATTATACCGAATACATTGCCGAGGTAGCCGAGTGCCTATTGTTCTTATTAGGAGAAGCCTTGTGTCCAAAGTAAAATCTCTGGCGTTCAAAATAGGAACCTGGACATCATGTAAATCATGTGTATATATTAAAAATAAATGCCCATATACAGCGTACTTCTACTTCACTTTTCTCACTTTTGTGTTAGCTATATTTAGCTATTATTCTTCAGTTAAGAAGATACTAAATTTTCCAGAAAAATAAATTCCAGGTAACATTAAAAATATATAATATTCGGGTACTCGGGTACCCGACTGCTGTATCCTGGTACACGATGCACTATCCGGGTACACGACGTCGCGTATCTGAGTAGTAGTGCCCATGGTGTACATGCATTTATCTGAAAAATGTAAAAGCATATGCCTTAGCATAAGCCAACGTCTTTGAACCATGAACTGATTTCGCTCATTTTGACGCCATGATTCCTTTCAGCTAGTTAATGCGGTTCGTATAATATATAACACATTTATTGAGAGTATTTTTTCGAAAAATTTGAGTACCAAAGGGGATCATTGGCAATCCAAAAATAAGAGATTTTTGTCACAAATATGACCGAAATGGACTTTTCTTATTTGAAATGCATAATATCTGCTATATCTTCAAAATTACAAATGGCTACTATAATACCTTTCTCCTACTCCAAAAATAAGAGTTTTTGCCATAAATATGACCGAAATGGATATTTGTTAGTTTTTATATGAATCGAATGGCACTGATAATATTTGCTATATCTTCAAGAATTTACAAATTTTGTCTAGCTATATCAAAGACCACGCACACGTGTTCTCCTAATTCTCAAAAATAAGAGTTTTTGTCATAAATATGACCGAAATGGATATTTGTTAACTTCGATATGAATCGAATGGCACTATAATATTTGCTATATCTTCAAAATTTACAAATTTTGGGCTTGAGCTATACTAGAAAAGACCCGACACACGCGTTCTCCTACTCCAAAAATAAGAGTTTTTGTCATAAATATGACCGAAATGGATATTTGTTAACTTCGATATGAATCGAATGGCACTATAATATTTGCTATATCTTCAAAATTTACAAATTTTGGGCTTGAGCTATACTAGAAAAGACCCGACACACGTGTTCTCCTACTCCAAAAATAAGAGTTTTTGTCATAAATATGACCGAAATGGATATTTGTTAACTTCGATATGAATCGAATGGCACTATAATATTTGCTATATCTTCAAAATTTACAAATTTTGGGCTTGAGCTATACTAGAAAAGACCCGACACACGTGTTCTCCTACTCCAAAAATAAGAGTTTTTGTCATAAATATGACCGAAATGGATATTTGTTAACTTCGATATGAATCGAATGGCACTATAATATTTGCTATATCTTCAAAATTTACAAATTTTGGGCTTGAGCTATACTAGAAAAGACCCGACACACGCGTTCTCCTACGCTGTAGCGCAAATCTAATGCTTCGTCAAAGACCACTGATTATGATGCAAATGCGTCGTAGCAAAACTACTGCCCGGACGACTGCCGCTAACGGACGAAAAATTGCTAACAGGTAAACGACTTTCATGGTCGTTACCCAGCACTAGTTTGATGTAATTGCAAACATCTACAGCTACTACGATAGCTCAGAGGTGAGCGTGTGCAGAAATTTTTTAGCCCGCGGGTACTCGCGAGAATTGAATGCTTGCCTGCGGCCACTAGGCCCGTACTCACGGGCTAAGAAAATTTTTCCAGGCTCGCGTAGCCCACAAATTGTAAACCAATATCGTTGGCTTTGGAAATTTACCATTTTTGGCTTTAAGCTTATTCTTCCACATTTCGCTTCGTAGTAGTGAATTGTCTTAATAATTTTATGTCAGTGGAATTTGCCGCCCAGGCTACACGATGAAGACAAAGATAGCAACTCACATTTATAACGCTCCCTCTATATTTTAAACAAAGGTATCCCATTTAAGGATATTGTGAAATTTGTCAGAGACCCGATTCAATTGGTTTTGATACTGTTACCCTCTAGCGCAGCCTTTGGCCTTCACTAAACCAGCTTTTTACATTGCGCCCACTAGGTGATACGAACCGTTCACTGCTTTGAGCAGCACTCAGAAAAGGGAACAATTTAGTCATTTCGATAACAGTCGTTCATTCCCTAACAGAGAGACCCATTATGTGGTCACTAAAAGAGATGTCCTTATTACATAATTTCGACAAATGGTGCTAAATAATCCATCAAGGTTCCAGGAAATAGGAATACTATGTCTTTTTGATTCCGCTAACCAGACACAACTACGTAGTCATTGAGTCAAATGCACTGACTGCGGAACATGCTCGATTGCGCAGGCCTAGGGTATCTACTACTTGCAGGTATACCCGCGTGCACTCACTACCTGCGGCCTAAAGTTTTTACCCGTACCCGACTCAGCCCGCTGGTATCTGTACCCGACTATAACTGTGCGCTAGCTCAGACAGGCTGTCAACTCTGACTATTGTTCTTCAGGAAGTTTCAAATATGAAAAATTTCTGCCTTTACAGTGGAATTTTATAGTAGTGTCTGCACTAAATATGAAACATGTAATAAATATTTATCTGTTTTGTTTTTGAAAATAATTTTCGACCCAATTTCATGTATATATTATGCCGCGTTCACATTATAATGTGCCCGCTGTTTGAAACTTTTGTCCCCATATAGTCGCGACCCTACCGTGTAGACAGTCAGGATGGCACCAATGCTAAAAATCAATTTCCGAGGGTGTATGACACACCCTATCTGCTACATTTTTCTTCAGAGTTTCGTACACATCCTTAGATACCAATTTGGCGCGAATTAACTGTAACAGACACCGTCGGTAGCTAATGCGGTTTATTAGTCAACTGTGTTGTGCAGTTTGTTTTTAATTATCGATATAATCTGGGCCATATGAACGTTGATGAAATAATTCCACATGAGAAGTGGCAATACTCCTAGCTAGCTACCAAAGTATAGAGGTGTCTAAGACACGCTGTTGTCGACAGTGTGCCTAATGCGGCTTCCTTTAATTCCCCACTTTGAACCTATTACCCCACACATTCAGACACACTGTTACAACATTCTTAGACACCCCCATTTTTAATAAATTTTTCAACTTACTATTACCTATTACCACTTGCCGACAGTGTCAGCACACCTTTTCAGTTTTATTGACAGTGTTCGGAATTATTTGAGCAATGTTCATATGGGATGGATGCAAATATCGAGAATTAAAAAACTCCACAGACAGTTGACTAATAAACCGCATTGTACAGACGGTGTCCGTTATAGTTAATTCGCAGCCAAATTGGTAGCTAAGGGTGTGTAATGGTGTGTGGGTGGTGTGTAGGGGTGGGGGGTGTGGGGGGGGGTACGTGCGGAAGAAAATAATAGGTGGGAGGGGTGTGTGGGCCTCGGATTGGTATGGGTGTGGGCGCTCCGTTGTGGTGGGGTGGCGACAGGGGGTCAAGTTCCACGGCGGGGACATTATAACGTGAACGCCGCATAACACTGTGTGGTGCACATAGGTCCTAAACGCTGGGGACATTATAACGTGAATTCCGCATTAACTATCCCTTGTCTGGGTATTCAACGAACACTCAGACTATGGTCTTGGGTACGTTCATAATACTTTTTCACTTGTACGGCGTACGATTAACTCATCGTGGTCTTCACAAAGTATTCATATGGTATACCCTAAAACAACTCCTAGAGCTATTTTCAAAAATACAGATTTATGCAGCGTTTACGTTATAAAGGACCCTTCATGTGAAAGTTTTGTCCCCCGATAGTCTAGACTATATCATCCAGTTATAGTATGTGCCGGTACTATATAATAGAACAGATGGTTTGGGAGACACCATTAACTCAAATATAGTGTCTAAATCTGCCTGTAATTTTTTAGCGATGGTTTCAAGAACACCATACATAAATACATTATATAAGGTGTGTGAATAACAGCATGGTGTAGATGACACCATGTAGCTGTTTGAAAAATTTTATGGTGTGATCTATACCATACCGTTACCAACACTACAGTATCTATGTATACTATCTTAAGACACCATCGGGAAACACCATGGAGTAGATGGTGGCAGAGACACCCATGTTACTTCATGTATATATTTTGTTAAAATGCAAGGAAATTATTAAAAGAAATAAAGCATGGTATTGTCATTGATGTGTGGACAAACTTGGTGTTTCCGCAGTAACAGCGTTTTATATTGGGTTCGAGCCGCGTACAGCCGAGTCGGCTCGAGCTTTTTTGACGAAGGTCGGCTCGACGCGGAGTTTGAGAGTTTCGGTTCGACGCGGCTCTGCTCGGAAGAAATTCATGCCGGCACCGCTCGGCTCTAGCCCAGAGCCGAAATTCTCACCTCTAACCCACGGTGGACAAAAGTTTCTCATAATTGCTCCTTTAGGCGTAAACGTTTACACAATAGTCTAACTGTGCATTAATTCATCAAAATTAGATTTCTAAGTCTAAAACTGTACCAAGTTTTGCAACCGCCTAAGTCCGACCATCACGACAAGATAGTGTACGGCAAACGTTTCAGAGCTGGTGCACAGCAACAAAGATAGTTAAGAAATGACAAATTCTTTCCTGTAAATATCTCTGAAAATTTCATCAGTAGCAAGTGTTGACAGTCAACGCTTTCAGGTATAATTTCCGCTACCTATAGCAAATATTAAAATTTAAATATTAAAAAATTAATAAATATGAAATTGACAGTTTTAGAGCACATTTAACTACAATAAATTAAGCGTGAATGTACTATTTATACATCGACAAAGCCAATAATATTACAATGTCTACAGCTTTTATCATACATGGCGGCGGTCGGTCATGCTAGGGGGATAGAGGCCCGCCACGGGGGGGGGGTCGCGGCCATCCCAGGGGGTTTAACCCCCTTGGCCGGCCCAATTTTCCTAGGGGGGGTTGGTCGTGAGAACTTTTTTTTTGGTCCTAGCAGCCATCTATGAGCTCAGTTTCTGCACTAGGGCCCGGCCTCAAAAGTGGTCGAGGCGGGAGGTTTTGGGTTCCGCACCCAGACGTGGCAGACATGGTATTATTTTGCATGGACACCGTGGACCATAGCAGACATTCAATGTCTAAATATCTAGTTAGTGTTAGTATATAAATAAGTATAATTCGATTAACTTTTACTTCAGGGAATGACGTCGTGAACAAAAAAGCTTTCCATAAATTTACGGCCGCACATGCACCTTTAGCATAACAAGCAGGCGCAATTTGCGTAAGGTTTTACACTAAGGTCCTACTTCGAGACTCGTCGAGGAGCTACCAAGCCCCCCTACGGTGGGGGTGCTGCGCATCCCAACCCAGGTGGTGTCACCCCCCTGGCTTTTCGGCCTCGGGGGGGGGGTTCGGACCTCAGGGGGGCTACCCCCTAACCTCCCTGCTGCCATGTATGACGTACATATATATGTCTAAATAAAGAAATTAATAAAATATTTTATTCATAAATGAAATTGTATCTAATGTATAGTAATGCAGTGAATATTTTAGCTAAATACATTGTTCTTACGTGCAATCTTCTCCTTCTGTCATTAAGTAAGTTGACATATCCTTCCATAAAAGAATTAGAAACTGGCAGGATGGCGTTTCATGTACTGTTAATAAATATTTCTGATCTTTGTTCAAAATGTTAATATTTGGAATGATCTAGTAATTTTGTCGTAAAACAAGGTATGGTGGCTATAAGTAGTAGTAGTAGTATTCGAGCAGATATTGCCTATTATGACGCGAGGTAGTATAACGGTTGAGCAGTAAACTAATTTTACAAGCGAGACCTCGGGCATTTTATTTTCAGGTATAGCTGCCAGTAATTTGAAAATTTTGAAAGTAATTCACTTAATGAAACTTAACTTGAAATTTTGAAAACAAGGACACTGGAGGAATTATGGTTTATCTTAATTAAATCTGTAGCAGTCAGTACCTGTTTTGCATCTAAGTGGTGGCTTTCCTTATATATTTTTCCCATCATAACGGACATGCGACATTTCACCAGAACGGTATGTGGGGGTACCTACAGGTTATCAAGGGCCTGGCCGGATATGTGCTGAAGTCTTGAGATCGCGGTGTTTGAGCTATGTTTCTCAGATTGAGTCCGATCGTACTGAGCCAAGGTTTCACTAAAATGATTTCCAGATTAGGTTAAGCCTAAATCTAGCTCATTTTATATGAGTCAGGAAAGGGCCGACCCGCTGAGTCAAATTCTAACTCTAGTAATTAAAACGTATTACTTCATTATTATTATTGTGCACGTTATTTCTGTTATGATTACTGTGTAGTTCAACCGTGAAAATATTTATTAGACTAACGAATTACTAAAAATTTTAGAAATAGCAAACTTCTCCGAAATATATTAAATTCGACGAATTACTAAAATTTTAGAAACAGCAA